>JAVQKC010176704.1:0-22341 GCA_036025475.1 Philypnodon macrostomus
CCCACACGGAGGAGCGAACCCCACACGGAGGAGAGAACCCCACACGGAGGAGAGAGCCCCATACGGAGGAGTGAACTCCACACGGAGGAGCGAACCCCACACGGAGGAGTGAACCCCACACGGAGGAGCGAACCCCACACGGAGGAGGACACGGAGGAGTGAACCCCACACGGAGGAGCAAACCCCACACAGAGGAGCACATGGAGGAGTGAACCCCACACGGAGGAGCACACGGAGGAGCGAACCGCACACGGAGGAGCGAACCCCACACGGAGGAGTGAACCCCACACAAGGGAGGACACGGGAAATACTAATATAAAATATAAAGTATAAACTAAATATAGTGTAAATACAAATGAGTTTTGACTCAAAGATGCAGGTTTAGACTATTGGTTCTTAAACCGTGGTACTTTCTAGTGATACTTAGGAGTGTTGTGAATTTCAAGTCTTCATTTAGTTTAGTCACTTTCTGTTTGAGCCCTACTCTGGTAGGCAGCTTGGAGTTGATGTGGACCATATTTTAGTCTTGGTTTTGGCACAATTTAGCCCTTGTTTAGTCATTAGATTTTATTGTATTTCTTGTAGAGGTGGGGAATATGGCATTAATACAGTATAATATCACATTTTATTAAGCCAGTTTTGTTGCCTTGTTGACTGATGAATGCACTGTAGCACGATTGAGCGATCTCCCCAGAAGATTGTCATAACGTCATATCACAATACAATCTTTTATTGCCATCGCACACCCCTAAGGACCAGATTTACCCGGAATATTGATTATTTAGGCTTATTATTTTAGGCCAGTAAAATGGTACTTGGAAAGACCATTCTGAGATGGTGTGAAACTGGTTTAGTGGTTATTCTTCAATGTGTATATCTTCAAGCAGCATCAGGTGCCAGAGATGTCCCAGTCAAAGGCAGTAGATAATACAGTTATTTCTAGTTCATTGGTTACAACAGTGAGACCGCCTCCAGGTTCTCCTTGATGATAGTGTCCATCACGACTTGGAACACCACCTGGATGTTGGAGGTGTCCGTGGCCGTGGTAAAGTGGTGGTAGATAAGTTTGCTTGGTGTTTTGTTCAGAGACACAAAGGTGGCAGCGATAAATCGAGCAGCCGCGTCCACGTCACAGTCTGCACCTGCAAGAAAAACACTAGTCATTCAATGATTAACAAAATCGTTTTTAGATTAAAGGGGCACGATGCAGCCGCGTCGGTGTTGCAGTGGGTAGATGATCACCCTTCAACCGGAGGGTCGGTGGTTCGAGTCCCCGCGCTCCGTCCGAGCACACGCTGTCAGGCTCTCCCGTGGACCCACCACCCGCGGGAGGTACCATAAAGGGCTGGTGCAATGTGGATCGGGTGGCAGTCGAAGTGCTTAGACTGCTGCCTCCGCGACCCGGTTTCGGACAAGCGGAAGAAAATGGATGGATGGATGGGGCACGATGCAACTTTTCATTGTTTTGGTCTCATTTCGTCTTCACAGAGGTCCCCCTACAGCTTCAGGGAGTACCACTGTCCACAGAACACTAAAGAATATAGACTTTATATATAGACATTAGACCAGGGTTGGGCAAACTGTGGCTCAGTGGCAACATGCGGCCCTTTGGGCTTTTTAATCCGGCCCGCCAAGCATTTTCTCATATTTTTTAAATTCTAAAATATTGCCAATTTATCACTCACGTTGTTATAATCTGCAGTAACCAGTTAACTCCACATGAAGATATTTTTTCACTGAGGTCCGATCGAAGGCTGTATGTCTCATTTGTCAAGAAATGGTTGTAGGTTATGACTTTGAGTCAAAACGTTTGCCCACCCCTGCACCAGACGATCTTAAAGCTACTGTTCAACACAAAAACACCAGGTCTGCATCAGTTTGGCATATTTTTTATTTCTTGGAGCTCTCTCTGTAAAAGCTTGTTTAAAAGCAATTTGTGTTTTTGGCAAGACCTGTGACTTGACCCGAGACTTCCAGAGACATTCATCCTAGCAAGGAAGCTTTATTCACCTCACAAGAACTCATTTAGGATCACGTTGACTCTGAAGTTTTGTTAAAGTACAAACTGCTCAACAAACTGCTGATATAGTAAAGGATTGGGCTCAAATTGTGAAAGAGTGGTTCAGGGAACATGAGACATAATTTTCACACATGGATTGGCCACCACCAGAGTCCAGACCTTAAACCCCATTGAGAATCTTATGGGTGTGCTGCTCCTATCATCTATACAAGAGAATTGGCCGGAAAAAAATCTTGTGACATTGCAGAAGCTTATTGAAACAATACCATAGTGAATGTGTGCCATAATCAAAGCTAAAGGATATCCAACGAAATAATAGTGTCTGACCTTCAACATAAAATAGGGTTGCACAATATATTGCAACATTATTATCGCAAAATCAATCACATGTTAGGCCTGACTTTAGTATTTTAGGTTTGATTTTGAAGCAGTTTTAACTAGTAAATAGAGGAAATATTTCTGCTTATTTGAACCTGCATCAGTAGACTCATATTGAGCAGCCCTAACATAAACTCAAAAGTATAATGTAAATCTGAAGAAATTTGCTACTACACTGAAAATAAGAACTACAATCAGCCTGTGGAAAAAGGTATAATGCTTCTTCATCAAAAAGGGAACGTACATAATATATCATAATATTGAATACGCACGTACATTTGGAAGTATGTCTGTGTATAATTTATGTGCGTTTGCCTTTACTAATAAACCACATCTCAGTTAACAACAAAATGTCATATTAATATTACACCATTCATCATATTTGAGGTCACAGTGAACACTTCATCACTGACCTCAGTCCTGAGAGGATTCATACTCATACTAACATTTACATGGGACTGGAGGAGGCTTGTAACAAAACGCTTAGATCAGGAAAACAGTACCACACATGAGCGAGTACCAGGGGTTAGGGCCTTATCCAGGTGGCTTCTTCTGCCCCAAGCCCCTCAAAAGTAAGTCTGGTATAATAGATTAACCAGGAATAAACAAGGTCTATCCCAGAGCTGAACAAAATATGTAATATACACAGGGACTAAACCAGGACTAAATTGGGACTCAACCAGGGCTAAACAGGGAATAAAGCCAGGCTAATCCAGGTCCAAACTAGAGCTAAATCGGGTTTGGACCAGAGATAAACTATTGTAGTATAAACAGGGACTAAAGCGGGGCTAAACCAGAACTAAACCAGGTCTGAACTAGGGCTAAACCAGGACTAAACCCGGACTAAAGCCGGGCTAAACCAGGTCCAAACTAGAGCTAAATTGGGTTTGGACCAGAGATAAATTACTGTAGTATAAACAGGGACTAAAGCGGGGTTAAACCAGAACTAAACAAATTCTTAGCCAAAATTGTGCTATAATTTCTACAAAATCTCTTCTGAATACATATGTTGCTCAAGTCACAACTTCTAAATCTAGTGTAGTCCCTGGCGAGTACAATGGCATTCATTTAGTTTTTTAATCCGAGCTTTAGTTTTCCTGACATACCTTTGAACTGTGGCAGGTAAAGGCGCAGGTGTCGACTGGAGTGTAAAATCTTGTCTTGGAAAAGGTCTATTTTGTTCATGAATAAAATCTGCAAACAACAGACAAGAAAAAAAAAGACAATATTAACATGCATTAAACACAATGACTGGCCCCCCTGCAGAGCTGCAATAACTAACCTTACAATCAAACCAATAAATCAGATTATGAAATTATGATTCATGTGAAAATCAATATTGTGTGTTTTTTGAATCAATTGCAATGTTACAGTGTCTAATCCATCACTAGCCAAGATACAGGATTGAAGACATCATCTTTCTAACATATGACATTTATTTAGTTTATTTTCATCAATGTATAAATGCAATCATGTGTTCAGGCTCTTTCTGCCTCTTCATGCTAAACACAGACTGACTATTGATATCAGGTTTGCGGAGTTGAACCAGGTGAAGATATTTACTAACTAGAAGCCAAGCAAACGGACTTATGTCACAAAAGTAAGATGCAGTAACAATTCTGAAATATATAAAAATAATAATCAATTTAAAAGCATCCCCTGCATTTCTTAACACTCAAACATAAAGATTTGAACAGAACTGTACATTAACTTTGTAGTCAACCAATTAAAACTGCCACAGACTTCCTTCCTCGCCTGTGAATGATAATAACGAGGGAGTGCTGGGTTTTGGATGAAGACTTACAGAGGTGTGCAATTACCACTGTCCAGTCACTGTGAAGAGCTAATTGAGGTCAAGGTTACATATCTCCTCCTACATAAAAGTCTATCATGAAACACTTTTGTCTAATGAGCCTGTTAGCCATGTTAATGCTAGGCCCACACAGGAACCTGACCATAAATACGTCACAGCTACTTAATTACCCCGTTAAACTGAAATGGTTTGGTCCAAACATTCTGCCTGAAGGGACATTGTACAGCTGATAGTTACCGTGTTTTCTTCCTTGAGTTGACTAATATTTCACAAACAATGATTTGCCAACCTTCACAGCACTGTGTATTTGATATTTTGTATTATGTACTGTATTTAAGACCAGGGATGCACCAATACTGATACAGGTTCGGATGTTGATGCCGATCCAGGTCTAGAAGCTGGATCCGTGAATGACACCGATACTGTAGTGTTTTCTAATTACGAGCAGATTAATAATGTGTAAAATTACATTGTAAAGTTAGACATTTTGAGGGTCATCTGATGTTAGTTATATTATATTTTAGGTTTATTATTTCAGAAAATACAAAGTCTATGCCTTTAGTTTTTGCATTAGTATCGGTGGATATCAGGTATCAGTCGACCCACAAAGGCCCGACATCGGGATCGGTTTCGGGACTGAAAATGCTGGATTGGTCCAATATTTAAGACAAACAAATGAGCTGAATATTGCATTAATGTTACATAATACTCTTAATAAAGAGTCATTTTTAGGTTCTGGTCCACAGTTTTAAAAGCACAGTAACAAAGCAGCTACTTCCTGTTTATATAAAACCTTTAATTTTAACTTTTTAACTCCATAATGTTGCAGGACTACCATCATTTCTCACAGCTGTTAAAAAAAATTCCGCAGCAGATATTAACAGCTCCACACTGAAATTATAATGTGATGTGAGATGGTGCATGTTTGAGTAATGAATCTAAAATCTGCCTCTATCATGACTCAGTAAGCCCCTTTTGCTATAGGTGCCTGATTGAAGAGAAAAGCTACATCAACGTAATGTGTTGACATCTCTACCATTACACAGTGACTGGTTAAAAAGTGGGCTTCAACTTGAGTTAAGTGCAACATTAAACAAGCTCGTTTCACGGTTGTTTTAATGTCATCATAGATCGGGAATGGCAATGGGAAACACTGAGAAGGGAAAGTGTCACCTTAACGACATGCCTTTTAATTACGAGTGACGAGAACCCACAGACAAAAGGATGAGGCCGGACTCAGTGTCTCTGAGTTTGTGGAAACACCATTTATCACAATTTATCAGTCACATCCGTGTTAGCCCTGGTTCATAGACAACAAATGGAAAGATATGAATGCACTTGTTTGTGTGTTTCCTGGGTAATAAAATACAGTAAGATGAGATGTTGATTCACTTTAGATAGTAATAATATATTTAAATCAGGTTTAATCAGTGCTTTTCTCAAAAGTTGTTAGTACTGGCTGAACAAAATTGCAATTATTGATTAATTATTGATTGATGTAACATTTTAAGACATATGGGCTATGAGCAGGGCTTGACATTAACACTAGCCAATTAGCCAAATGCTGGTAGAACTGATTGCTGGCTAGTAACACATTCAGTCCAACTAGCCACTTTGTCCCGGCAGATTTTTTAAACTACTTTAGGTCTGACTATCTGCTGCTATGCCTATAAATGTCCCTGCCATTTAAAATCTATAGTACATAATCAGTGGAGGAAAAATATTAATGGAGCCTTTATTGAAATGGATGAATAATATACACTACACATGAAACATATTGACATTTACATCATTTGACATCATGTGGCTAGCAAAACTTCTACCTGGCTAGTAACTTAAAAAACACACACAAAAACTAGCCTGGGTGGCCAGTAGTCAACAATTTTTATGTAAAGCCCTGGCTTCAAAGGATAGAGCATTTACCCATGAACTAAAAAATCTAAGCCTCATTCATTCAGAGATAGACATCTTCAACTGTGATTGTAGTTTTAATTATTAAACAATAATTAAATTGAGGGTAGAAAGATGCCATTGTATTCTTAATAGTGTTTTGTTGCCAGTGACGATGCCCTTACCATAGATGTGCTGCGGAAGAAGACATTATTGCATATGGAGGAGAATAGCTTCATGCTCTCCTGCAGCCGGTTCTGCAAAGACACAATAGCAGTATAATAGTAATAGTATCATTATATTAGCATTTATATATGTCTGCTGCACTCTGATTGGCTAGTGACTGTGTTGTACCATAGAGGGGTCCTCCACAAGAGTCATGTCGTAGCCACTCAAAGACACGACAAACAGCACGGCCCGGACGTCTTCAAAACAACTGATCCACTTCCTCCTCTCGTTCCTCTGGCCGCCAACATCATACAGCCTACAGACAGATTAAATAGTTCATTAAGAGTAGGTGAGGTGATTAAAATCTATCAGGTATACATTTCAAACACAGGTGATGTGAACTGATTAACTCTTCATCAAAGAATTGTTTCTGGGCAGCAAGTAGGGGTGCTAATAAAAGGTCTGGGAAAATTGTTAACCATAATATGGTGCATTTATTTTAACTGTAACAATGCCAGTGTTCATAATAATAAAAAATTTCAGCAAGTATAATAATTTCACAAGCCAGCTGGCAATGGCTAAAGACTGGTTCAGAGCATCTCCATCAGCAGGCTTGTTTATTCCAATTCAACAGACAAGCTTCTATATCAAAAGTGAATGTATTGTGGAGCTACATTTTTAGACAAGTGGTCATAATGTTATGCCTGGTCAGAGTATACGGTATCTCAACACAAGTACAAGTAGAAAATCAAGTTTATGATGCACAGATATTAAATTAACAGTTTACGAATTATCTATGTGGAGAAAGTTTGGATCTCATTTTGTGCTGATTATTATTAGTATAGCCTGTACAGTTAATTATTATATTATTCACACCAGAAAATAATAACGTGTGTCAAAATCAGTAAAAAAAAATGTTGTGACACAGGGCCCAGGTGTGCAGCCCACTCAAATCAAAACACTTGAGAGTAAACAACAGAATACACACAGTGGTTTGAATTTGGTGGCAGAAACACATGAACAACGTGAGCACAATGGAAACAAAAGACAAACAGCTAGAACTGATTATTATTTTTGTAACATATATAAAAACATAGAACACAGAAAGGCAGAATATCATCCAAGTTATGGATGTATTGAAGGTTCCTGATCTTTGAACCTTTAAGTAGCAATCCACTAAAATATATGGCTTCCTGTGTTCAATTGTGAAAAGAAGTTATTACATGTCTTCCTATCCATTGTCATTGGCACATGTGGCTCTGCAGGCTTCAATTTCACATACAACAGTGCGAGGGTGTGCAGTCATGACCATACATACTGATACTATAAATCTTCAGGGGACTCAAATCAATGACACCTAATAACCGGTCAGATTTTCCTCAAATATGTGATTTACACTCTCACACAAAGATACATGCCCCATCTCTGCTGCTGGGTCAACGCTATTTCAATTTTCTCAAAAGAAAATCACAACAGATCCCCCCAAAAACACACAAACATTGTAAAGGTCAATTTTCCTGACAACAGCTACAAGGGAGACACAATCGGTTTGTCCCACTTCAGCTATTCTCAAAGCCAGATGTGCCGAGCGCGGGCTTTCATTGGAGACTGTGGGGTTAATGCAGATCTTTATTGATGGAGGAAATGGACTTGTAGGAGACCCAGACGTAGACACAGGCACACAAACAGGGCAGCGCTGAGACACAAAGGCTGTTAACATTTCCAATGGGAATTTTCTGTGGAAATGAAGCCAGGAGCAGGACATGTTTGTGGAGATGATGCTTCATTACTCATGCACAACTACACAACTGGAATGACCCGCACCAGCCACACACACACACACACACACACACACACACAGACAACATACAATGTACAGCATCATCAGAGGTTTACAAGCTCATAAAAGCTGCTGAACACGTGACTGTCATTCAGAATACTGTTTCTTACAGTATGAATGAGTGCAGTTTAACTTGAAGACATATATTATAAGTACTAGTCCGGAGATTTCCTAAAATAGAAATTGTTAATAAAAATGGTTAAAATCCTGTTCTGTGATAATTAAAAAATAAAACATAAAATTCTGATATTATGTTTTTACTGCATCGCCAACCCTAGCAGCAAGTGAACTTTTTGTCCTCAAAGTGAAAAATCTGACAACTCTGACCAATAGTAGTCGAGTTGAGTTGAATGGTGTGGCAGTTCACACAAACTCTGATTTGATGTTGCTGTTTAGACAGTAAAGTAGAATATGAATTATGACCGATTAGATTACAAATACAAAAGTGTCAGATAGTACATTTTATGCATTATCATTATTATTATTATTTAAACAAATTGTAGGCTAATCATTTTATGTTGAAATAAAATTCAATTGTGGATTAGAGGGTAGGCGGCGATTTAACACTACATAGACTAATGAGTAAACTCGTGAAGATGGCTGTAATTTTGACCTTATTCGTAAAAAAAAACACCCCCTCTCCATCTCGTCTCTCCCACGCCTTTTCGCTATGAAATGGCCCTCATTTTCAGAGAAGTCATTAAGAATTATCAGAATTCAGGGTAATGGTGCAGAAAGTCCGATCCCTGTCACAAAATATGAAAATGGAAATCTAAACTGTATACTATTTAGTCTATTTAGTATGAATGAATATGATATATGTTATACTATTCCGTCAAATGTATGGAATTGGCTCATGGCATATGAAATAAACAGATTCCTTGATAAACAGCTCACCTTTTATCCGCCTCATTACAGTAAAACCTGAGTGTTTTTCCAAAGGAACCAATCAGACTATGTTCCTCCATTTTAGTGGCCCACATGTTAAACAAACACCTATGAGTTACAACAATGGATGAATAACAGGAAAACTACAGATGACAGCGTTAGCAAAGGCACATTTAAAGATGTTTATGAGACAAAAATAAGAATAAACCTTAGAGCTGCACAAAATATATCAAAGACTGTTACCTCATGATATCAACAAATGCCAGTAATTTTCAAGAAACGCAGGAATTCCCACAAATGTTATAGCCGTCTGTCTAACTGGAGATATAAGTGTTAAGGCTTAAATCGATCTATGTTTTGTAAAAGGTTATGACTATTATTTAGTCCTAATTCAGCAGTCTTGGTGTAGTCCTGGTTTAGACCTGGTGTAGTCCTGGTTTAGACCTGGTGTAGTCCTGGTTTAGACCTGGTGTAGTCCTGGTTTAGACCTGGTGTAGTCCTGGTGTAGTGTTTGTTTAGACCTGGTTTAGTCCTGGTGTAGTCCTGGTTTAGATCTGGTTTAGTCCTGGTGTAGTCCTGGTTTAGACCTAGTGTAGTCTTGGTTTAGACCTGGTGTAGTCCTGGTGTAGTCCTGGTGTAGTCCTGGAGTAGTCCTGATTTAATCTTTAGTAGGTTTTGATTTAGCACCAGTTTTTACCAGTGACTCTTTTCATAAATTCTAAATTGAATTGAACTTTGAATTTTTTTATGGTTAAAAAAACCTAGTCAAATATTGCCAGTAATGTCTTTATTGCACGATATTGTATTTACCAAATTAGACCTTTTAGCTTTCCCCCAACATCACGCAGCCTATAGAAAACATGTTGAAACTTTCTTCCCACAAGTTACTTTTCTGCAGAAGGTGGGACTTGGTTGGCAATCAAAAACACAATGGATGTCAATATAAAACAATAAAGGACCATTATCTTTAGCCACAGACACCATTAATGTGTTTTTACTCAAGCCTTTCATTAAAGACTAATTGTTTATAGAGCTGGACATTTGTTGTTTGAGGTTTGAGAATAGATTATTTAAAATGGTGGGTGTGTCACATAATATATATACTCCATAGACAGTTAATGGACCAGTAATGACAACCCAAAGGCCATACATACGTCATATTGTTTAGGGTCTTTAAGTGCACACTGGCCACTTTATTAGGTACACTGTGTACCTAATCATTGCTCAGCAGATCTTGATATAATGAATAGCTTTCTGAGCTAATGTCGCCTTTCTTTTAACAGGTCGGGCAACCACAAGGCATTTTTTTGCCCACAGAACTGCTGCTCACTGGATATTGTAAAAAAAAAATTTGATTAAACCCTTCTCTGTAAATCCTTGACGTGGTTCGGTCTACCTGGCAATAACAACCATGCTATTGTTTGAACTTCAGTCTATGTGAAAGTGGTAATCCCAGGCTGATTAGTTATTTCAGCTCACAAGCAGATAAATATGTCTAACTAATAAAGTGGCCAGCATGTGTTTCTTGGCTGGGTTACAGTCAGAAAGTCAAGTGTTGAAGTGTGGGGTACAGATGAGAAAGCTCAAGCAAATCCTATTATTATCACAATGGACTGATTTCACAAGACGTCTGCTTTAATAACACAATAATCTTTATCAGGTGCTATGCAGTGACAGCAGTGATTTCAAAATGTCAGGAATAATACTGTATTTAACCTGAACACCGTCCTTGAGATATTTACTGAAGCACTTTGTTGACGGCAAAATCTACTACATTCAACCGTACGCCCCTCAATCCCTTTAGTATGCTTTCCAAGTTTGAAATAATCATGCCAACTTATGCTAAGCCTTTTTATCAACCTGAAGGCTAGAGCTTAAAAAGGGTGTCAATTAGGTAAAACTAATTACACTACATCGCTTATAGGACAGAGGAAGATAAGACCAAATATAGACCTAAAGGGTTTCTCCTATACAGATATCACATGATGGTGACGTTACTGAGTTTTAGGGTGAAATTATTTTGGATTTTTTTTTTTTTTTTTTTACAAACGACTTACTGACACACACAACAGGACTTTGGACTGGGTATATGACCAGAGATACAGCAATGATCCAAAAAAGACATGCACATGCACAGTCTAGCTCAAATATGTCTAAACACGGCTCATCTGCTGCATTAGGTAGAGCTTTGGGTGTGATATTCCTAATTTTTTTGTTATACCTAAACACGACATGGTTGTATGTAAAAATCCATCCATCCAATTCCACCTTGCACCACCAAGTAGAAAAGACACTGGACTACAAACAATTCAGTGACATAAACATCACTTTGGGCACAAGCGTGTGAGAAGAGATACAACCTCGATCAAAGAAACTCTTCCCTTGGGATCAGTTATGATGTGGAATAACAAAAGTCAAATATGTTTGTTGAGTGCTAACCATTGCTGATCTGCCGCTCGACTATGAATGCATACAAATCAAATGCACCAAGAGACGTGAAATGGTTACCTGTGACAGATGCCATCACTGTGTTTATGCACCAACTGAGATTTAATATAAAGCTTACGTAATGCACTTTATTTCTCTGTGAGCAATTACATCAGTTAATGTGGTAGGATGACTGTGGAGGTGCTCCTCAGGTAGACATTACCAACTGACAAACTCTCTGCATTATGAGCCTGCACTGAACTGAATATGCACTTTATAGGCCCTTTGAAATGTTTGTCATATGGAATGTTCAAAAATCCAAAATAGAGGCAAAAGTGAGACACATCAGTTGCAGGACTGACATAAGAGACACACAGACAGACCATTCCCTCTCACATGCATGCCTTTGAATGGAGAGAGAAAGTTGGAGTATCGATAGAAACCCCACGGTAACACAGGGGGGACATGCAGATGCAGCTCAAAGAAATGCTTACACCTGGTTTAGTCTTGGTTAAGTCCTGGGTAAATCATTTTTAAGACCAGGTTTAGTCTTGATTTATTCCTGGTTAACGTTATGTTTTGGTTTAGTTTGAACCACTGATATAAAAGATTTACACCAAATTGTGTCATTATCAATTAAAATTTCCTGTTTTTTTTTACCATTTTGAGCCACAAAGTTCATTAGTTTATACATTCACACTGTCACAACCACAGGAGTCTGTCGGAAATGAGTTGTGCCATTGAAGACACACACAGCGGGGGGTATTATGTGTCATTGATCAGAGATGAATATAATCATTTGACATGCACTTCCTGAGCCCTCTGCTTTAGCACTGATAAGAACTGACCCCTGCAGCCTGTGAATGTGTGTGGGGTCTGCATATGAGTGAAAAGTCCAAAGATATGGCCAGTATTGACTTATTGAAGGATGTCACCCCATCTCCATCTCACACCTCAGACTGGAGACGCTGATAAAAGTGTCACAGCTGCAAAAGTAAAAGATGGTGATGTGGAGTTGGAGAAGTAGAGTCATAGTAGCTGAGACTGGTTGTGGCTAGACATCGAGTTTAGTCTAGGGGTGGACGATATGGCGATAAAAATCAATATATGAAGTTATGACGATCTGCTATTCTGGGAAGATTGTTGAATCGTGATACAGTGCATTTATTTATGTTCTGTTCTTCATCATCATTTTTACTGTAACAATGCAAAGTGATCTTAATAAATGAATAAAAAATTGTATTAAGTATTGCAAGTATGATGAACATCGGATTGGATGTACTTTGTAGTTAAAGGGTTGTATGCAGACACTGATAGCAGTAGTCTTGTGAATAAAATCAAAATTGTGATCTTGATCTTAATAAAATAATGATATTTATTTTGAGCACATACTGTTGTTGTGTCCCTGGGCAAGACACTTAACCCACATTGCCTATGAATGAATGTGGTTGTGTGGTTGGTGTTTGGTGGTGGTCTGAGGGGCCGTAACACACAAGAGGACCAATAAAACCAGCTGTAACACACGTCAGACAGTAGCGTGGTCTTGACTATGAAACCCTTGAAAAGTAATATTAGCACTTTTTAATAACTCTTGAATACCTGAATATAAGATGCTTGACTTTAAACTGTGTCTCTATCACTCCTGTCGTTCTCAGCCGCACCCTCAGCACATCCGTCTCTGACGGCATGTATTCTGGAGACGTAATTCTGCTCATGTTCTCGAAGAAACTGCAATTTACAAACACAGCACACACAAAACAAAGTGATCCTTTAATATCCCGCAGAAAAAAGTCAAGATCAAAAGAAGAAGAGGTGTTTTTTTTTTGTCTTAGGCTTGTGTCAGCTGCCAAGTGCGGGGCAGACAGGGCAGAGGGAGCAGCGATAAGTGTGGGCCCCCGGGGTGGTCGGGATGAATATTCAAAAAGCCAATTTAGCAGAAAAACATGCCAAGGTTAAGCATTTGGAACACAGATGAGCAATTAACTAGTATAATATCAAGTGAGGTGAGATACAGAGAAGCGCAGTGATGTTTGGGGTGTGCTGAACCAACTGTGGCCTTCTCAAAAGTCATCATCAATAAGGCTCCTGGACAGAGACACACAGGTCCCGCTGGTTATAAAAGACAACAGTGGAAGAACAAGCAATGTGTGAAGGTCTATCTTTGAGAGGACAATTCATTGAGGTTCCTGAGCCACTATATTAGATACATTCACCAATCTGCTACAATCAACGTATAGAGAGTATATTTATGTATTTATATAAAAACATTGCATCTGAGTGAGATTATTTGGTATGTCAGAATATTTTTTTCCATATTGGCATTAGAATTTACAATTTAATAAAAATCTGTGCAGGGCATTTTGGTATTTTGTACCACTAGATGAAGTCGTGAGCATCTTCAATCTGCTTCATACACAAAGGAATAAAAAATAATAATGTTATAAATGATGATTAAATTATACCTGTTCAAGGCTGAAGAACTATAGCAGTTTTGTTGACTGTATAAATAATAATCAGACATCTTTATAGTTACATAAGGATTTTGTACCTAAATGTAATGCTACGGAAAAGGCTTCATTTTCAAATTGGTCAGCAAGCCGTAATGGGTGATTGATGATTGTCATTAACAGATGCACACATATCTTCACTTGACAAACAGGTCATATCTGTTTGATTTACAACCACATTAGGCTTATAGACATGAACTTTGTCAATAACACTGTAACGGGCAAATGTGGTCGAGTTAAACTGCTGAGTCCTCCCAAGTATAGAGACGCAGATATGAGTGTGTTTCTTCCAGGCAAGGGGAGGTGACGATGATGAAGTCTGGATCCCAGTGGGGTTCAGGGGGGCTGTCGGTGTGGATAACCCCAGAGGCCTCTCGCTGGTGTCGAGGATGAGAACAGACAGCCTCCTGGAGACTGCTCTGTCTTACTGTATCACACAAGCCTCCCTTTTGTGAGCATTTCTCCGTGCACAATTTAAATATATAAGTTAAATGTTATTATGTATGTATGTTATATGTTAAAGCTTGTGTTGTTTTTCTTTGTATTCACTTATGACCAGAACTGAATATGTAGAGGAGAGTTTAAAGTATGTATCTTGGTTTGAGTAGTTTTGACAAATTTTAGATTATTTGACTTGTTTCAATGTAAATCTGACTTGTTTTAATATATTTTAGTTATTTCAAGCTAATCTGCCATTGGAGTAAGAAAATTGCACTTATTAAAAAAATAAAAATAAATAAAATAAATAAATAAATAAATAAATAAATAAATTAAAAAAAAAAATAAAAAAATAAAAAAATAAAATAAAATAAAATACACTACTCAAATTCACATCATTTGACTTAATCTAGATATTCCTAATTTGCAGTGTATCCAATATTAACCTTAAAAACTACTAATTACAGTCTACTTCCTGTCCTGGGTTGACCATGATTCTCAGTGACAGCAAACGCATGGTCAAACATTAAGCGCTAAGTGTCGCTAATTAGCACCCCACTGGTCCCTCTACTACACACTAGTCCCCACAGTTATACTCACTACAGAGCGGAGTCGTTGAGTTCGTATTCGTGTCCTCGGCCGGCTGCGGCCCTCACACCCTGGTCGGCCCAAAGACAGGACAGAGCATGGGCCACAAAAGGGAACAAAACCTGGTCTTCGTCAAAACATCTGCCACAGGACAGGACTGAGTGAGCATGGACCTAGAAAAAGAACATACAATTAACAATAATAGTGTTTAACAGATTGACCAATAACAAGACGGTTGATGTTCAATTCCTGTCTGCTTCATATAAATACACAGTACTGTTCATATACTGTAAGTACCACCTTGACTGCATCCAGTGCAATTGAACTGGGACCCAGACGATGGAGAGGCCCACTGGGGTCTCAACCAGGACTAGTCTAAATCAGGTCTAAACAGGGTCTATGTGAGATCCATGTAAATGAGGAATAAACCAAATGTAAAAACCCCGGTCACTACCTTAAAGTGTGGTGCTTTCAATCCCTCATGTTTAGTTATGGCCCTATTAGGGATGTCTGATGACTGTCCAGTTTGCATGTGATCCCTGTGTCTAGGTGGGTTCTCGCCACGTTAGATTTACCTTACATATAAAACAGAGGCTAAATTTATCCATATCCAAGATACTGCCTCAGTGTTCCTAGTCTCTAATTAGCTACCCTCTGCAATTGTAAAAATGGATTATTGTCTCTCTGGCAAGACAATAAAGTATAACTTAATTTAACCGTAAAAGCATCTTCTTGTAAAGCCAAGGGTTCTCAGAAATACACTCACTGGTCCCGTTATTAGCGAGACCAATTTACCTGCTTGTGACCTCAACAGTATGTTCAAGCTAAAACCTGCTGAAAATCATAAATATGCATCAACATAGATTTGGTAGCAAGTGAATTATTCTGAGTGGGCCAGATATGGATGATATTTTTAATTATAACCGTGTCACACAAAACTACCTATATCCAGAAAGTGGCAGTTGTTATGTAGGGCTCTGCAGACGACCATCCTCTGAACACACAAGATGATAAAACATGAAGCAGGTCGGCTACAGCAGCAGAAGACCACACTAAAATGGCCACTGAGTGTGTTTTACTATTGCTTGCTTTGTGGATGTATTTAAGGAGTAACTAAATAAGATAAATGTATGTGTCTGATGGCTAATGATCAAGTCAAGATGTAGAAACCAATAGAAATGCATGTGGACATCATTTCCAGCCGGATGTATAGCGTGGGTGTTCAATATGAGAGTTTGTGGAGAACTTTGACTAATTAAATTTAAAGTGATGAATTATAAACAAACTTAACAGGAAATGTATGGCATTGACAGTGGGCTAGACACCAAACCATATTGACTTTATGGACTTCAGTGGCACAGTGCTTCCCTCTGGTGGGGATTTATATGTAGTGCAACGACTATTAGCACTAGCGTGAAAAGAAATGACCCACCTTGTTCCTGCTGTTTGCCAGGTTGATGCGGAGGACGCCCATGCCGTGAAGAACAAACTTCATAGATGTCAACAGGTTATCCAGCACCGCAGGCTGAAAAAAAATTACAAAAATGAATAACTATGATGAATAACAGTTGCACAGGTCATAAATTATTCCCACTACAATATTTTTGCACCATTTGACCAGTTTACTGTTTTACAAGTGAAGTAAATAAATGAATTGCATGCATTATTTGTATTTTCCATTATGCTTTGTAGAGCTCAAAAGATGACTAATGACCATTTGGGGTATGAAACACACAAAAATTTAAATATGAAAAAGCACTCACAGCTCGTAGACCCCCACCAAGGCAGCTCATTTCCACCGATCACTCTCTGACCTTCCCTAAAAATGTAATCCAAATTGGTGCAGTATTTTTTGCTAACAGATGCCATTTTGGATCCAGACGGTGATCCGTGTCACTCCCAAAATGTAGCCAAATCAAAACCAATTGTTCTTTGTGTCATTTCTGACCTTCCCTGAAAGTTTTTGCATAAAGATTCTGATCACATATTTACATGTTGCTATGGACTGAGTAGGACATTTTTGTTGCAGTCAAAGACAAACTGACTGCTCTCTTCACTGTTGTGTTTGTATCTAGATGAAGATGAACTGTGTGAGGTGAGACTTTAGGACCAGTGTCTGTTCAGACTCACATTAGCGTCTTTAAGATGACAGAGCTGCATTGATTTACTAAATAAGCAGCTTTGTGTCATCGCCTTCACCATCTTATAGTGTTGTGGTTTTGAGATAGGTCAAGTTCTAGAATTCCTGTTTTTTGGCCTCGGTCTTGGCCTTTAAGTGACCACGGTCTTGACTCAAAACTGAGCCTCTAAAAATCTTTAAATCTAATGCTTCTGTATGGGACAAAGTAATGGAGCAGCTTCAGAATGTACTTAAACAGTGCATTGTAAAACCGCTGTGTAAGTACAAGAATTGAAGGTAGTACTGTAGAAGGTTAAGATTAAAATTGGCTAAGATCTGGTGCACACAAATGGAAGTCCTGTGTAGTGTCCATAATTGTCAACATTTAAGGCTGCAGTGGTCTAGCTACTAAACAGTGCCTTGAGTCTCGTCAGTTCAAGCTGTAACTGAAGAAAACAGAAATAACATTTTGACTTTTTCTGTAGATTTCGATGTTATCTTTTTACTGTGGTTTACTGGAAAGTGTTTGGAACATACAAACAAACTGCCTGTGCTGGACGAAAATAGCCACCAAAAAACTTCATTGACAATCAAAGTCTCACAGTGAGAGCCTAGAGCCACAGGTGTGTCAATGTATAGTAACCCGAATCCACTCTCAGCATTACATCACCTTTAACAACATACGGGGGTAAATGGGCACCTAGTTCGACAAAACCGTGTGCTTCCTCACTGGCCATGCATCGTCAGAATAAAGAAGAAGGTTAATTTAGGAGACTTTTCAAATTGCACAATGGTTACAGAAAAAAAGACACAATATTCAGTGAACGGTAGTTTTGTGGGTAAAATGCTTTGCTGATGTCAAAGGTGGACTGTTTTGAGATATTGAGCAACGAAACATGAAGCAGGTGGAGCAGCCGATGACAAACACCTTTACTCAAGGTCTACCTAATAAAATGGCCAGTGTAGATTTTAACCAAACACACCTTCATGCTTGTGTTCTGGCTGTAGAAATACTCAGCCAAGCCCTAGTTGAACATGTTAAGAAGAAGAAAATGTCATTGCCCCAAGTGCGTCATTGATATTTTTTCTCCATGTAATCTGTAGGTCCATTCTGATACACTGCTCTATTGTTCTAGTCCCTACAGAAGCTGTAAAAACACAACACAATAAAGAATGTGGCTGGACTGGTAACAGACTAATCATTAACGACACACTCGGCAGCAACAATGTATAACTGAATATGTGTGAGTTTTTTAACCTCTTAATGAGCTCATGTTTGCGGGTTTAAGCTCCTTTTTATAACAAAAATTACAAAAACTTGATTGACACCGCTTAAAGTACTGAGCAATTTCAGGTTTGAGGATCAGTTTACGAAATGCTAATTCAGATGTGACCACACAATGCCATCAAATTTCAACTTTGTGAAGGACAGGTAGGTTTTATCAGTGGTTGTAGGCTGCCCACATCTTTCCGTCTCTTCATGCTAATCTCAGACAGACTCAGTGATATAGAGCAACAGTTCCCTCCCACCTCTGGTTTCCGGAAGTAAAAATCCTATTCATTTTTGCCATAGACCTTTTGAAAAATGGTTGATGGAGGCTAATCAGATATGTGGTAACTCGTGATCATAGCATTAACAATATTTTAAATCTAAAAAGGTATCTGAATGTTGAGATCAGTTTAGTGAAGCTAAACCAGGTAGTTATTATATGTCCAGGCAATGGGTTTATGTCACAATAGGAAGAAACAAAAAAATCCTGGATCCTCCAAAAATTTCTAGCAAAAATTATCAAAAATTATTTTCATGAATTAATCATTTCACAGTACTGTCCAACTGATATCACATCTCTTTTGTTGGTATATCGTGCAATGTAAAAGAATGTGAAGTGAATCAACAACATGAGAGCCTCAAGCTGCAAACAAAACCGGGATAACACCAGACAATAAGGAGCCCCCCTTCAGCGTTCCTCCCCAAATTCCTCTGCAGCCTCTGTCCCGGCTTGGCCCTAATGCAACACAAAGCTGAGTGGTCTGCGTTTAGGGGAAGAGGGTAGTAAGCATAGTTAAGTTGTTTACTTTCGGGCCAGACATTTAAAGATATACTATCACAGTTAACTTAGTGATAAAGAGTGTGTTTGTGTTAAGGGAGGAGTCTGGGATGGATTCAGACTGTCATTTTTTCCAATTGAAAATAAGGGTGTCACCTCAGAACAAAGGGAGTCCAACTGTCTGTAAAGACAACAAAAGAGACTGTATTCATGTTGTTTGTGAGCATGCTCAGTTCCGCCAGATGCTTGGTTAGTTATGTATGTAAGCAGATGGGAGCTTTCTCTCTTTCTGTCAAATTTAGTAGGATTGTACAAGTCCTTTAGCATTAGTTTGATCAACGTGTGTGTATTATTTAGAAATACATTATAGGTTAAGAATATTACTGCCAGTGCTTGCATGCGCTTCCTGTGTTAATGTGGGTTATCTCCCCTGTACACTGGATACATACAGTGTTTGGAGAATTGGTGACTCTATATTGATCCTAGTGAGAAAGAATGGTTGCCTGTCAGTGTATGTCTATGTGTTAGCCCTGAGACTAACTGGCTAGTGGGTGTATCCTGCCTCAGGCCCATAGCTGTGGAGACTCCAGTCACATACTAGCCCTAGCAAGAATAAACGGATGTAGTCGGATGGATGAATACTACTGCCCAAGATAATCAAAAATATATAATGTATTGATTCATATATTCTTATACAGGCCTACTACTTAGCAAATATACTGATGGGGAATTCATTTAGCCGTGTTTCAAAATATACAAAATGCTATTTAATCAAAGCATCAATGAAAAGCAGTAGATTAGTCATCCTCAATAAAACTCAACAGAAAAAGACTAAACAGCTTATACAATGTGTACTTTTTATATGGTAAAATAACAGCCCTATTGAACTGTATATCAACAAATGTATTTCACATATTCACGCACAGAAGTAAGGAATGTAACTTTTATGAACCATGTGCAGGATCAGAACCTGGGAGCGTTTTAATATCCAAGAATGCATCGAGAAGCCACAGCTGCCTGGATAAACAACTGGGACCCTCATATATCACATATACGCACATCATCGGCCAAAACACACACCATTCACGCTTTTCCACATACTTTCAACAGACACATAATGTTGAGGGTGTAAAAAGATGATAAATAGCAGTTAAGTTAGTCTTTACTGTTCATGCTGAGTGGGTCTACAGTACAGACAGTTACTGAGCTAGGAGCATGAAGCTGCTCTCTCATCACTTACTCATTATCTATATGGGGAACTGAACAAAGGGGAGTGAATGTGGGAGGTTAGTGAATGTTGAAATCATATTTTATAAAGAATATGGGACAAAACAAAAATGCATATGATATTAAAGCTATAGTAACTGTTCCTGTTCTATAATGTAAAGATGTCATAACTGTAATTTTACATTGGCCCTTCTCGTGGCCTGTACAGAAAATAACAAACAACATCAAATCAGAGATGCTGTAGCGGCCACTAAAGTAAAATAATATATAATAAGGCTGATAATAAAACTTCCAGCCAAAAATTCAAGATGCAGTTTTCAATATATAAATAAACAATGTAAAGCTATATATTTTCTCTAATCCTTACTGTCTGAAATGTCCAATCATATAATTAAACACTCACAATATTCAATATGAAACAGCCGAACTGAAGAGAAGAACATTTATTAGTTTCAGTCTAGTGAACCATCTCCTCACTCCTCGCCCCAAACACGCTGAAAGAATTTGGCTCACTGTGGTTCACACACAGAGGCACAGACAGCAGCCAAACCACTGCATAGTAACTGAGACCTGACCGGGGTATGCATAAATTAAAAAATATAAAGAAATCTCACTCTTCCTGCATCTAAGCAATGTCTTCTATTTGATCTCCTTCACTACCAGAATCTCAATCATCTTTAATGGCTAAATATAAAGTACAATCAAGGAATTTTCTCTCAGCTGTGGTTGACACTTATTTGATTCAAGACATTACAATAAATACAGTTACAATGTACAATGAAGCTAAAAAGTAAGTATTGTAATGTTTTTAAAAAGTAAGTATTGTAATGTTTTTGGGGCTTTTTGGATTTTTTCGTCCCTGCACCATCTACCTCATAGTGTGCAATAACTTTCAATAATTTGGCATAATTCTACACCAAATGCCATGTCCTGATCAAACTCTCCTAAGATAAGATATGTCACGACCTCGACTTAAGTGTGAACTGGATTTAAGACTCCACTGTATGCTAACAAGATGCTAATTCGATGATACCCATGTTGCTATATGGTCTCTATATACTCTATGTGTTGTGTGTCTGACCTTGAAACTGGTGAGCTCTTGTTTGGTGAAGCCATTACTGTGGATGATCTTCATTTGTTTCACCAAAGTGCTTTTCCCGCTCTCGGCTGCACCTGTGAACGATGGTGTAAACAACAGTGAGTTTATTTGATGCTCTCAAAAGTCAGATATGAGTCACAACAATGGATTACTAATTTAACAGACACTGTAAAGCTGTGTCAACAAAAAAATATGAGGGTTGGTAAAAAAAAATTGGATTAAATGTAGATACTAGAATATTAGATTATAGTCTTTGGGTCGGACTTGTCATAAAATATAATCCAAATTGTCAAAAGTAAATAATCATGTTTGTTGACTGACAAACTGGGCCCTCCTTCACCGACCAAGACCTTAAGCATTGGTGTGAGTACCATGTGGATATATACCTTATACAGGCTGTGGTAAATAAACTAGACAATAGTTGTGTATAATTAACTGTTCACTTACAGAGAAAGTTCAGGAAGCTTAATATCATTTCAGGACCAAGTTCTCATTCGGTAGCACTTTACAATGTAACTCTGTTTAATTACCAACCCCTTACACTATATTGGGTCACACTTTATTTTACGTAGTCCCTAACTACACTGCATCTACCTCATTAAGTACAATGTAATACACTGTAACTGTAATAATGTACCTAACCCTAACCCCAACCCTAACCTTAACCATTCTGTATGTACAATGTAGTTATTACAGTTTGTTACACACAGTGTATTACATTGTACTTAATGAGGTAGATACAATGTAGTTACTTGTTATTACAGTTTGTTACACAGTGTATTACGTTGTAATATTGTAGTTAAGGGCTATGTGAAATAAAGTGTGAACCAGCATTATGACAGAACATCAGATAAGATGGGTTAGGCAATAGGGTCCCTTTAAACATTACAC
>JAVQKC010176714.1:0-10095 GCA_036025475.1 Philypnodon macrostomus
GTGTGACTGTGGAGTGAATGAATAATGTAATGTAAAGCATCTTTGAGTCTTGAGAAAAGCGCTGTATAAAACTAATGCATTATTATTATTATTATTATTATTATTATTATTATTATTATAAATCTACGCTAACAAAAGCAAACGACAAGAACTAAGCCCAGGACTAAACTAGGACTAGACAAGGAAAAAACCATAATGTACTAAAGAACCTCTGTAGTACCTCGCCTGGTCACCTTCATAAAAATGTCGGCCACATACTCCACTGACCTTACCTGAACTTGCACTGTGGATGGTATCGATCGACACTCAGTATGTTTTTATCTTCCCAAGTCAAACGGATGGGACAGAGAGAACCAGGTTAGCTCTAACAACATTATGTGATAATCGTGTGAGGGATGAGGAAATATATCGCTGATGGATTAAATCACAATTTATTTATTCTCTTTGACGTACAGTCCTGTGCAACTGATTTAGGCACTTTTATCAAGGATCAAGTGAGTGAGTTGATTTATTATAGGTGTGAAACTGGATTGCCACATGGATGTGCGCAGTACCAGAGACTGAAAGATGTGAGCAGCCTGCAATGCGGAAATGGTGGGAATAATGTGTGGTCACATGTCTTTAAATCAGTAAAAACCTTCCTTATGCACAGTCCTGTAGATAAAACGGGGCCCGTATATCTTAATAGATCAACATTGTGAAAAGACGAGGTAATGTATCTCCTACGATGTGTTTTATTAAGCCACCATTTAGATAATGCATCATGTATTAAGTTATTTAGGTTTACTTCTTTTGCTACTGTATTTTCCGCACTCTAAGGCGCACTTAATAGCCTTTTAATTTGATAAAAAACCAACAGTGCGCCTTTATAATCCGGACCTTCAAGAGATTTTGTGTCACACGGCGCTCAAGGCGCTCCGTCAAAATGTTTTGGTACGACTTTGGTAAACTACAAAGCTCCGGGAGTCGAGAGTGTCGCGAAGTAATACATACTGGTACTATGCTTCACCATAATATTAGTAGTGTATTATTATTATTATTATTAGTGTTTATATATGACCCCAATATGGCGATATAAATGTTACATGTTACAACTGAACGAGGTTGAAAGTTATTGTGAATACGGCCATTAACGTTTGAACAATGTTGAGAGTGATTGTGAACACGTTTAATAAAGTTTAACTGACTGACTTGTTTCGCTTAATGCGCCTCATGGTCCGGTGCACCTTTTTTATATATGAAAAATCTTCGAAAATAGACCATTCATTGACAGTGCACCTTATAATCCAGTGCGCCCTCTAGTGCGGAAAATACGGTACGTAACATAACTTTCTTATCAATTTTCCAACTCGTTCGTATAACGTCATTCTATTTATGGTATCTGGCTTGATAGTTAAAAATTGCTCAGTCCTGGGCTTTTTTGAAAACATAATCTACAGTCTCAAGCATTGTGTAATGTCTGCAACATTTGAGTATCTTATCTTTGTCGTCTGTTTTTTGTCAGTTAGTGGCATCAGCCCGCGCAGTTGGCAGTTGAACATATTATTGATTACATCGTGGGAAAACCACATTTGGAGGTGATTTATTTCCCTGTAGAGCTAAAAGAGGCTGGCTGTGATGAGAAGGAAATCTTTGGGCATCTTTTACTCAAGGCTGTTTCAACACTATTGATCACAAAGTCAAGTTACTATCTGTGAGCTAAATTTTTTTTATTAAATTTCCAAAATCCGCTTGTTGAAATAGCTCTATTATTTGGCATTTTTGTCTGCCACTTGCTGGATATTTGATCTTTTTCAAACCATTCTCTAACCCATGACATGATTGTGCATAAAAATCTAAATTGATTGGAACAAGCGATGCCCATGTCGATACTGGATCAGATTTCGGTGCCGATCCAGGCCGTTTGCTGGATCAGATCAGTAAATGAGGCAGATACTGGAGCCGTTATTTATTGTACTTTATCCTAATTATTAGAGAATAAATGTAGCAAATTACTTTATATTTCAATGTTCTCACAAATTAAGCTCACATCTAGTCTTATTAAGTATATTATATTTCAGGTTTTTTTTTTCTGATTATACAAAGTTGGTATGTGCCTTTTTTTAGTTTTTGCCTTGATATCAGT
Organism: Philypnodon macrostomus; assembly: GCA_036025475.1. Taxonomy (NCBI): domain Eukaryota; kingdom Metazoa; phylum Chordata; class Actinopteri; order Gobiiformes; family Eleotridae; genus Philypnodon; species Philypnodon macrostomus. The sequence continues at coordinate 2,126 of JAVQKC010176714.1, forward strand.
TGATCCACATAACCCAAATACCGGGATTGGTATCAAGACTAAAAAAGCCAGATCATTGCATCTCTAGTTTGAACCTCACCTGATTCGTCTTGAAAATGACTTTATCATTCACTTGATACAAATGTAATAAAGTGGCCAGTGTCAAGCTTGACTTTCATATGGTCTATTAGATTGTTGACTAACACGGGGCAGCATCTCTTTTCTAACCGTCATCTCGCCCTTGTGGAGATGTGCGACTGGGGCTGGTATGTTTAAGCAGAGGAGCACACTGACTGTAGCCAGGCTGTCTGTTGCTGACTCAGTGAAATGGTAATGTGGTGAAATCCCATTAAGCTAAAGCCACGCCCGGGGTTTACGGGACAGCAGTGGGTCATTTTAACAGGCCTCACTGGGCCCTTGCGTGCCCCATGCAACACAGTCTAATCACTTGAGAGGCTCCCACTAAATCAAGTCGCTCTTTGGACACAACTTGTAGATGCTCTTAAAGGAGATTTAAACGACTGGGTTGAGTGTTAAGAGATTCTGGTGCAGTTTACTATTTAAAGGGGCCCTATTGTGCCTTTCAAGTTTCTGAGATTATGATGAGATCATGTTATAATTCATAGCATGTTTGAGTAATCCTCTATGCTGAGGCCCTGACCTTCTCATGAGCTGAAATGACTTGGTTTCACTTTTGATACTTTTATAAGTTGCCACTTCCAATTGTTTGCATTGGCTCTAGTAGTGAAGTGGGTGTGGCCAACATTGGGAAAGCGAGCCTTAAAGGGCCGTGCACCTAATGTGACCTTTTGTTAGTTTTCAAGTTAGAACATGTTAATTGTTATTCACATTTTTAAAAAAAAAAATAAAAAAATTCTACATTGTTTTTTGCATGTTAAGAATGCACGTTTGTCTGGTATCTGATTGTTTGCACTGTGTATTGAGGGGAAGAGGAACAGTTCCATCAGCAGATTTTATGACACTGCCCTGATAAGGTTGATTAAACAGTGGGAACAGTAGGTTCAGCTGTGACTGAGACCATGAGACGAGATAAGCCATTTTCGGGAGCCCTCCCCCTGCCAGTCCCCCGTCACTTCTCTGATAGCACTGTCAGTATTGATTAAGTGGGACAAAAGACTCCTCCTTACCCAGACACCCAGCTACAAAATGCTCTTCTTGTTCACACGACTTCTGCCTCGAGAGCTTGCATCCTACAGACTCAATATCAAGTCTTTGTGGCACATTTATCATTAACCATGCCAATATTGCTGAATCAAAATGTATTTCAATGTTATAATTTTCCAAAATATTCATCTACTCCAAGTCTTGGTTTAGTTGGTTTATTTTAGACTTGACTTTTTGATCCAGGTATATATATATCCCTTGTTTGGTCCTGGATTATTCCAAGGTCATCTTGTGTTATGCCAAAATTGTAATATGTTAATGTCACTGTCAGGTGAGGGATGTGTGCTGGATATTGGTTTCTCAGGCATCTCCTCAAACAAATGATGGATGCTCCTCCACCTGACAGCGAAAGAGAGCAGGGGGGGTGAACCATAGACAACTTACTGCATAGAGCTGTTTATCTTAGCGATCTGAGAAGGATGAGGTCTGAAAAGCGGTCCTCCTGGTGGAAGCTCCCACCCACATGTTTCTATACTGGTAACACCAAAGACGCTTTATGTTCTCCACTCGGCTGAATGGAAGTCTCATTGCACTGGTTGTGTGCAGTTCATAGCATGTATACAATGTTACTCAATACATTTAAATTACATTTTTTAGAAATATCCTAACATGACCCTCAATTTAATATGCATTCACTGGTACGTTATTGGGTAACCCTTATACGTAAAGCATTTTTGCCCAGTGAAATACCGCTCATCTGTTGTATCTTTTTGGATGAATGAACATATAAATGCATCTTCTATTTAGGTCTACCTGATAAAGTGGGCAGTAGGGCGGAACAATATATCAAAAAATTATCATTATCGTAATATCTGTATCGCAAGACTGTGCAATATATCGCAATAATGACATGGTTTTAAATCTGACACTGTTAAAGCATTTATCCATTGGAGCTTAGCATAAAAAATTGTTGAAAGTCGACTATAATGGATGTCTTTATTTTTCCTACTTTAGTCTGTAGTAGTTTTAAAAATGGAGGAACTCTTTCTGCAGAATAGTAAGTCCATAAAAATAATGCAATAACATCAATATCACAATATTCAACATGGTTATTGAATATGCCATATTTTTCCCATAACGTGCAGACCTAGTGGCCAGGATGGCATCTTAATATAATCTACCGTCAGAAAGAACTGTACAATGAACTACAGCAGCTGTATGCAGTGGTCACCGCGCAGCTGTTGGCATCTCCTTCCTGGCAATAACGATTAGTCTGAAATACGACTCGATGAATGTGGATACTGAGGCAGGAGGCTGCTGTTAATAATGTTGTAATTTTTCCACTGTTGTACAGCCTTGTGTTTTCTGATGAATGGTGACATTTATTTGCACTGGTCCTTCTGGTACCGCCGAACTGAAGAGCATATTTTAAGGAGTCTATAGTGGGTACATGGCCTTTCAGAATGCTGTATAGAATACTAATGGGTAGGAATAGAATTGTGTACAATGGCCAGTCGACCAGCTTTCTATTGACTTTTCACAGTGTGAAGTCTGTAGACCGAGATTGTCCCTTTTTTTTTAAAGTTGGAGTATTTTTGAGATTCATCTGTTTGAAATGTATATTGCCACATTTTTTAGAAAGAATGCTAAACTCTATTTTTTATGCACAAGAAACTGTCCATTATTTGTTTATGTGTGATTCTCCTCGCCCGTGTCGGTTGCAGCAAGGCTAGTATTTTTCAAATGTGGTGAGCTTGTCGGGAGCACATATATTTCCATTGCTCTCCTCTGCTCAATGAAATGAACATGTAGTCCTAATGCAGTTTCTTCATTCCTCATTACTTTTGTCATTATCATTCTCTCTGAATTACCTCCACACAGCTGACTCCATCTGCTCATGTAGAGGCAGCTTCACGCTGACGTGAAGTGGTATCGGGGTACTTTATCAGTACTTTATTGGGACGTGGTATTGGAGCAATACCCAATGCTGGTGTTGTACTTTTCCAGCAGCTGGGCTTTAGATGGGATACCAAAATGGAAAATGGCCAGACGTGCAGATATTCACTCTTGCCAATTTTCATTCACCACTTCTAACACATGTGAGTCTTTGGGTGGTGGAAGGAAGTACCTGGAGAGAATCTATGATAACACAAGGAGGGCATACAGATTCTACCACAAATGCACCCAGGTTATTTTAGATATTTTTGCTAAACTAATGTTAACTAAGGACCATTGTGATGAATGGCTTATTGTGTCATATGGCTTATTGTGTCATATGGTTCAGGTGCACATATCCATGCCACACTTGTTGGATTTATGGCCAGTTCTTATCTGTTTCCCTGCCATATCAGTCTGCAATGCAAAACAGTGCATTATACTCCACATTGGGTCAGCCTGAGGGCACAGACTGTTGTGAATGGCCTGAACCTGTGTGACCTTGGTTTGTTCAGATACCCTCTTTTCTGAATGCACTAATACAGGGGCCAGTGCTGTCAGTGTGACTGAGTGATCAGGGAAGCATGAGCACTGGCACAGGTCAAAAGCTTACTAACTAAAGATAATTTAATCTGACACCACTGAAAAGGCACAGGTGTCCATCACATCACCAACAGGCGCTCTGCTCAGCCATGACAGAAAAGCAGTCAATTGGATGATGGCTTTTAATGTGTGTTAGATACGATGCTGTGCAACTGTTGCAGGAAAATGTAGTAAAATCTAACTGGGTTTTTATGACACGTATTGAGATTAAATTTGCGATAGAGTTGTTCACAGACCATTTTAAAACTGTATGGAAGCATAACTAAACAGACTAAAATATGAACTTCCACAAGAATCACATGCCTTTCAGAACATGTTTGTTTGACGTTAAACCTACTAGATAAGCAGGTATGTAAATTGTGTTTGTGGAGAGTTATGTTATATTGGCTAAAATAAAACTGCAGCATTCCCGATTTTCTAATTGGGATTTAAATTTAATTGTGATTAACTGTTCAGCCATAATCTGGATCCAGAATGTGTTTGTCTCATTGTTTTTGTCACATTGTCTTACTATTGGAACATAAGCGCCTTGGCTTCTAGTTAGGATCCATCTTCACCTTGTCTAGCCCCAAAAACCTGTTCTCAACATCAGTGGGATTTTCACATTTTTTAAGCAGTTTATCTGTCAGCATGTCTCCAAACCTGCTTAAACATTTGCGCAGTGAACTTGGACACACCGAGTTTATAATTACATTTGATATCCTAATGCATCTATACTACTTTACTGGCCCCTAAACCTGCTCATTGTTAGTCTATACCCCACTATCATGAATAATTGAGCTGTCTTTGGGACTTGTGAATGTTCTGTTGGATCCTGTTGCTTCACTGACGTTAAAGAGGGCCGTTTCACGCTGTTCCTCTTGCAGTTGTCAGGATCTTTGTTCACAGCAGAGCCTTGCATACAAAGCAACCCTGACGTTTTATGTTTTTATACCTGCGATGTTCAAGGTTAACTCGGATATATTTCATGTATGGCGTCGTAATGGTGACAGAGTTGTGCCATAGAATACTCGATGAACCGTCTATAGCTATAGGAAACTATTTGCTTTTTGCCTATTTGAGTCAAAGGGATAATGTTGCAAACTGGGAATTGGCACTGGGTAGCTCTGGTATGAGGTACATTGTAAACATTTTGTTGCTTGTAAAGTTGGTATTTTGTAGCATTTTTGAGTTTCATCTGTTTTTAAATGTATATCACCATGTTTGTAGGAAGAATTCTGTTACTCAGTTCTTTTTCTCATCTAGAATTATCAATAAGAAGTCAAGGTTGATGATAATGCAATATTTTGTTAGCGCTGACCTCTTCATGCTTCCAGAGAAAAATCTACTCTGCAGTCATTGGCAAAATTCCAGGTTCACCTCCACCTCAGTTCCCTGGAAATCATGAACAAATTGAGGTAACACTCTTTTTTGACATGGCTCCTAACTACATTGTATCTGCCTCATCAGTACAATGCAATACACTGTGTAACAAATGTAATAACATAAATACATTGTACCTAACCATTCTGTATGTACACTGTATTTGTTATTACAGTTTGTTACACAGTGTATTACATTGTGATACACTGTATTTAAGGGCTGTATCAAATAAAGAGTGACTCAAATTGCATGCAGTAAACCCCTCGTCTGAACTAACTATTTAGACCATACTAAAATGTACAAGTCAGCACTGCGAATAACTAGCAATGGTTCAGGATATATACCACTTAAGGCCCAAAGTTGCAGATCTATTCTCAATCTTACCTCCATCCCAGAATAAGGCTATCTTGCATAAAAGAGAAAATGCAAACATTTGAACTTCTAATTAAAAGCTACTGTATTAAAGAAGTACTGTATCCGCTTTACGCTACATATACTTCCCTCAATTTTGACACCACCATTCAGACATTAAACTTTGTCGAATAGCCCTGTGTGGCCTCAATCCATTCATAAGAAGGGCCTCATTTAGCCGCTAAAGTGTCTGAAAGTATAGCTCCTCATCAAAAGAATATCGTGTCTTCTCGCTGGTATTTACTTCTAATTGGCTCATTTTAGTCCAAAATGTCAAGAATTACAAGCTACTTTCCTCCAGTTTTTCCTCTGCGCCTCTCCAGACAGGAATTTGTTACCTTCAGTTTAGGGAAATGAACATGTAACGTCTCAAGTGTGAGAAATGACATGCTTGAAATCTGTAGCACATCCATTAAAACCTTTCTAGTTTTTTCACTTGTTCTTGTCAATTATAACCACAGGTAGAACAAGAACACCATACACAAGTAGAATTCTGGTTCTAAATACACGTGTCTTTAATTTTAAGTTTAAGATTCTTAACACAATGAGAGAAATGGCAGTGACCGGGCCCTTGCAAACAAACAGTTTAAATTCAAAGCTTGGTACTGATGTTCTGCATATAGAGTTTATAGCTAATTCTTATTCTCGGCTCCTGTCCCTGGTTTGGCTTTTCTACAAATACAATGTACATATTACACCAGTGCATACTTACAATACTCACACCATCTAAGGGTAAAACATTAATGTCTAAAAATATTAATTTAATTTAATTTAATTTAATATTTACACAGAACAGTTACAATAGTTAAATGTGTACAGTTCTGGTTAGTCTGTACATCCTCCTTTTCAGTCAGGTATAGTCTTAATGTTAGATGGTACTGAGTTAACAGAGAAGGCTCGTCCTGCGGTCTGGTATAACGAGCACTGTCATTAGCTGCGTTTCCATTAGAAAAATACACAACTGTCTATTTTCCGAGTGTAAAAAAAAACACAATTTCACAAGTGCGGTGTTTCCATTAAATACCGAATGCAATTAAAGACTCACTTTGATTTACAGGGAATATATTCATATTTCAGCCACGGCACTAGTGCTCATCATCAGCGATCAGAGGAGACGTAGGAGTCTTATTGAAGCGAGCCACAAGCCCCTTATACTTGGCAGCGGGATGCAGCGTTTTTGGGAAATTGTAGTCAGCGATTTTATAGAAGAGCTGTGGATTCAACAGTTCTTTGCTGTTTTGAATCTAATATGTTGGTAATACCCCTGTCACAAACTAAATGTAAAAATACTGAGTCTCCCCTGAGTCTCCCCCGCGTCTCCCCTCCGTTTCCCCTGCGTCTCCAACCATTCCATCCTCCTGCTACTACTTCCTGTCGTCGTCTTTGTAGTTTTTGCTTGCAGGAACATCCGGTTGTTGATCACGTGACTCGGCCGATGCAAGATATGGCAAATTCTATACGCCTGGAAAACCACCTCATCTAAATGGCAAAAAATGTTTAATCGAAAAATCAAAATTGACGTGTTAACATTTATTTTCGCAACTTCAATTTGCACAATATGTAGCTACTGTCAAACCTACACACGTTTTTTTTTTAATAACATTATGCTACAGTCTTAGGATGAACACCTGCTAATTTTTGAAGCTAAGCAAATAAGTTACTGTGAATTCAGTGTTGTCTTTGTATATTCTGTAGTGATGAAAATGTCACCCAGTATTCGAAACCAAACAAGTGAATGTCTCTATTTGCTGTCTGGCTCTCCTCCTGTAGTTTGGCTGATGTCCGAGCTGCCAGTTGGCTGCCAGGTGGATTTTTGGATTTGAGTAGGCTTTAGGGTGTGCTTGATTTAAAAAGAATTTGAGGATTGGCCTCTTTTTTTTTTTATTAGGTAGGTAGATGTGTGGGGTTTAGCTTTAGTTTAGAAAATTGGTAATTCAAATATCAGAATCAGTTTATAGGCCAATCAATTTCATATTGGTGCATCCGTAGTTGATGTGAATATGCAGGAGAAAACAATCCAGGTTTGGCTGAAGTATCCCAGGGGCCTCTCACAGATGAATTTTTGCCCCTGCCCCGTCTAAGCATCATTAAAAATCACATATCATTAACGGCTACAGGTAATTGCTTATGTGCGCTGTGCTCCACTGTAAAACAATGTCTACATATTTGAGGTACTGTTTCTCCTGAGTAGATGTGAGATTGCATGTGTAGTATTGTCTTCAGTTATAGCACACTGGTGTGTGAGTGAGTTCTTAAATGATCTGGACAACACTATATTGTCAAAACTGAACTGTAGCGTCTGTGTTCAAAGCTAAAATGCCAATGGGTTTAGTTATAGTTAAACTTTTCTATATTAAATATCATGTGATGTAGATTTAGGTCAGAAAAACATTTGACTGACTATAATAAGCTGTGTGTGGCTGTGTGTGGCTGTTAAGACCAGTGTTAATTTCGTTGACGAATTATTTTCGTCATAGTTTTCGTCAACGACATATTTTTGCGGCCGAAAACGAAACGAAAACTTAACAAAAATTACTTCATGAGGACGAAAACTA
>JAVQKC010176722.1:0-11730 GCA_036025475.1 Philypnodon macrostomus
TCATTGCTCTCTGCCAAAGTAAGTGTGTCCAGGGTCCCATAGGGGTCATAAACATGGGGGCGCTATAGAGGCATTCTTTATTTGACCTCTGTAATGTGCCTATGTACATTAAACATACACTAGCCATAGTCATGCAAATTTATGTTCAGCAGGATTATTGTTAATTTAATTGTTATGAACCGTAGCTGTACCAAACTCAATCCAGTTCTGCATCTTCATGATATGTACCTGTGTGCAACAGTTGAAAATGATCCAGCAAAGACTTTGAGTTATCGCGTTCACAGCTAGGATCCGTGGACGAACGTGATTCCAAAATATTATTGTAAGTTTGGCCGAGATAAATATCAGGTGCGTTAAAAGATCTATTTTTTAACAAAAGCCATAAGTTCAACTGTGGCTCATCTTGAATTGATCTCTGGTATAAACAAGGCCCTTTTCCCACAAAATTGCTGCTCAATGAATACTGTATCTTTTTCTAACCTCTCTATATAAACCTGAATGTACACATGTATTGTCAGTGAAATATTGTTTCTGTCCCTTTTCCTGAGACCAAACTTTTTTGTTTGTGAGAAATGCATCCAAAAAAATGGCAGTGTGGCACTTCAGCAGCCAGAATGTAGAAACTAGAGGCTCTAAATTTCTGATAAAATGCTTTTTACTTTCTGTAGGTCACAGTTGGTGCTCCATGAATCTGCCCCAGCTGTTTTTAATCACTCGTTTGTCACATACAAGTTATTAATGTCTGTCTTTGATCCTGTAAGTGTGTGTGTGCGTGTGTGCGCGTGTGCAAACCTTAAACCCATGCACATGCAATAAACAACATTAAATATTTCTCATTTTCACATGATTTACAATATGCACAATTTTTGAAGTTCAGATTTGTCCTGAACATTTCTGCATGACCACACTCGCTTGATGCAAGGTGATAAGTTATCCGAGCTCACAAGGTCAATCAAATGGCCGGTTAGTGAGGGTACAAAGACATCCATCCATCAAACTCTGACAGCTGCTAGTTTTTGGAAATGCCCGAGTCCAAAACCAAACCAAAATGTTTTTCCAAGATGCAGTGTATTTTTTTGTTTTCCAGAGTCTTCCTGGAAAACTCTAACCACTGTCCACACTTTAATCACTGCCAGCTGTGCTTCTATCTCTGTATGTACTGTGCAAATCAGACAGCACATCACAGCTATTAGCACATTTAGCTTTATTAACTGCACTTCAATGAGCTTCATTTCATTTCAGTGGGCTTCTGTGTCGTTTTCATTGGCATGCGTCGGTGTAAATGTTTGTACTTTTTGTTGACTTCTTGGATTTGAGGAAAAACTTTTATTTGCCCAAAAAGCACATTATAATTTGGATGATGAAAAAACTGAAAGGTTTGCTCCAAACTGAATTGGCTTCACCATTTTACCAGAAGGGAAGACGACCATTTGCAGTAAAAAAAAATAAAAAAAAATAAAAAAGTGACATGCATTTTTCAGGGAAGAGATTATGGATCAAATAATATTTTTCTTTGAAACCTGAATGAAGTAAAGAGTGTCTACAAAGTCAGTGTATGGGACATGGTTGTACCACGTCCCAGGGGAGTCCATTGAAGAGCCCCAACTGTTTTTAAAGGCTGTAGCTTTGCATCACTTTCATGAGAGATGAGAGGACGCAGAGCTCAGCCCGGGTCAAAGGTCACTGCGCTCTCTCTCTCCCCCTCTCTTTCTCCGAGGGCGATCGAGTTTCAGACGCCTGAACCCACTGACACATCGGCTTGTGATGAAAGGGCTGTGCTGACTCATTTGAAACCACAAGGAGAGGTTATTTATTTGTCAATGTCATGGCTTTTAAAATTAGAACAAAGAAGAAGAAGGAGGAAGAGGACCCGGGACTAGGCTCAGATTTAAACTCAAAGTCACGCGATGAGTTGTCGTGGAAAAAAGTCCACTGGTGTTGAGAGCTGTGCCATTGTGTGAGATGTAAGAGTTCCATCAAGGACCACAAACATAAACAATGTTAATCTGTTTTCAGTACAACACTAGAGCCTTTTAACATCCCGATAAAAGATTGAATCTGCCATCGGTCTCAAAATAATGCAGAGATGCTGCCGTCACATGTATTATACTGTTACAGCGGGCGTTTGAACTGTGCCTGTGGTATGTTTTATGTGCCAATATCCCAAAAAATGCTAAATCAAAGGCACCTACTGATGGCTGGTTTCAGGTTATCAAAGCAGTTATATTGGAAAAGAAACAGTCATTTTGAAATCATGGAAAATAACTGCCCATTTGCTTAATGTATTAAAGTTACCAGAAACTGCAGGACAGACAAACTAAGCATTGCTAAAAGAGAAGCACCATAAAGAGCTAAGGGAAATAATTCCTGTTTTAATTCATGATTGAGGCCTATTTGAGCATAAAGTGGGGAAAAAGGCCCCTTACTATAGCAGGCCTTATTCAGAGAAGCACACAGACAACCATTCACTCTCACATTCATTTGGGGAGGACACGCAGACTCTATTCCACTTAAATCAGAGCTTCCTGACTCGAGAATCAAATCGAGAACCAGGCAATTATTACCATTATTTATCATTTTTCAACTACTTACATTTGTCACACAGCATGCGACACCATTAGCCCTCATCAAACAGCTCAACACAGAGGCTGAGTGCAGCACTGGAGCAGGTTAAGGAACTGCTTGAAGTTTGCCCGGGTCAAGTGCACTCACTTTCACCGGCCTCCACCCGTCCACACTTAGGAGATAAAGCTGTCACTCCTACAGAGCCTTCTGATGTCATGTGCCAGTCGTATTGTACACTTCACCTGACCTCAGTGACCGTCACCAGCCACTTGAAAGTGATGTGCTCCTAAAAGATGGCTCTGGACACTTCATGTTTGTTGGTCTGAAGACTGATGACCTCAAGGGGTTAAAAAATAGCAAGATTGTCGTTCTTCATATTCCAGCCTTTTTGACGAGACATCATTGGCCAACATACCTCAGACATATTAGGTATACCTATTTCTAGACAAATCATTCAAACCAAGCATTATGATGAATGTGGCCAGGTCACCATTGTAAATGAGAATTGGTTCAATTGGCTTACCTGGGTAAATAAAGAATAAATAAAAAATAAATGAAGGAAGGAAGGGTATTTACTTTGTAAATTCTTGAAATGATTGTATGTAAAACAAAAAATACTAACAACCATGCCATGTTCAGAGAAAGGTTTAAAAAGAAAAGGAATATCTAGTGGGTGGCAGTTCTGTGGGAGAAAATCTGTTGATGCTAGAAGTCAAGAGACTGGCCCGAGCTAATTTAAAAAGTCAACAGAAAATTTAAATAAGACTCAATACAAAGCCCATAGATGGTAGGCAGGTAATTGTCTACCTAATATTGTGGCCAGTTAGTGCATATCCTTTAAATTTGTGGAAAAAAATGCAGGAGGTTTGTCAGCAGCGGTCAGTATGACGGCCCATCTCACTTGAAAACACTAACGGCTGATTTATGTTTGCTTTAATGGCTGGAATGGCGTCACCGGCTCTTATCTCCAGGCCTGAAGGAAACATTTAGTTGGACTTAAACTTTTATGTTCGAACTACAATAAATCATGAAGAATAGGTAAGGATCTGTACTGTGATACTTCACATGTAAATGTATGTGGACTTCTTTTTCAGGGTCTAATGGCCCTGGGCAGATGTTACTTTTATTAGACAAAATTAGAGGTTGGCTTAGTTTAATGGAGAAATACAACCAGAACTACAACTAAACCTGGAATAATCTTAGTCTCTTTTAATCTAGATTTAGACATAGTTTAGAATTGGTTTATTCCTGGCTTGACCTGATTTAGACTTTGTTAAATTCTGCTTTTAGTCCCAATCGTTTGTTATTTCCATATTAAGACCTGGTTTATTTGTGTCTAAGTGTTACTTGATGTGAAATGTGAGAACCCCTGACCTAAAGCAAAATCTCTCATTTAGAAGTGAAAATCAATACGCCATCATTTCAGCTCTAGAGCCTTTATATAATTCAGTGGCTCAAAGACCTCATACCCAGACATGGTTTAGTAATTCTGCAGTACTTGAAAGGGTCGATGCGCGTTTGATGTTTTAGCAAGTCATAACTTACACAAGATGACGACATGTTGAAAAGCTCCATCAACACCCTGACAAACCCAGGAAGTAATCTCTGACACAACCTACAGTGTTATCACCCCAAATGAGTATGTATACTCAGTTAATCCATTAAACCCCATGGCAAGGTTACACCAACACAATTTAAGGTTTAAAACGGCTTACTTATTTATTTAGCCTTTTTGAAATCTCAGCTGAATTTCCGTCTGAAGCGAGATTAGATTTAAACCCATTGCGACACAATTTCAAATCACTTTTTAGACTGTGATTAAGGTTGGTTGAGCTTTGAGATGAGCAATTCTATATGTAATGATTTAGTTCTAAATGTGCTAAAGCTAACCTAGATACTGCATCAGCTGATAACTGGGGAAAAGAACAACTGAAAATTCATGTCTTGCATGTCTTTCACAGGGACCAAATACCATGTAACATTCATTTATTTGAACAATTTGCTTCACTTATCGTATCTTACTTATTATGGTCTTGATTATCCAACATGGCTGCCACCATTATGTCCGAACATGCAGTGTCATTTATATGGTGGTGTTTGCTCACTTACTATGGGCAGAATGTGTCTGTTTAATGTGTCGTTAGTTGAGGCCAAATGATTCCCCCTGCTGCAAAGTTAGTCAGGTTTTTTTAGGACTACACTCTGAGGCACAGAACTGCTTTATAGGGTGGCTTTGTGTATAAAGAATCTCGTCCGAGAGCCTATTAGGTCTGGAGAAAAAAAAGAAGTGAGGCTTTATATTACTCAGTGGAAGTGCTTTCCCTTCAGATTATGCACAGAAACTGTTTATTTTTTACATAATGTAATTTATCATTGCGTAAGATCGTGGCTGGCCGTACAAGCCCCTGTTTCATACGCACACAAGCTCCTTACTAACTAGTGTATACCTAGCTTGTACACAGAATTTAGCTTGGGGAGTTTGCCTCTCCTTTTATTTCTCTAGTCCCCTGCTGCTCAATCATTTGCTCTTGTTGTTCCTAATTGCCTAGTGAAATACAAACCAAATCACTGAAGAAACACTAATACTTTGCTTCAATAATGCCACCAGTGCCATGGTCTTCCATACAGATACAGCTTCTTACAGTAGTCTGTTGAGCAACTTAGCCAATGATTATACGTCTAAGGGATTATAAAATTGCTGGTTGACACACAGACACCTCAGCGCGACACAGGCCTATTCTAACAGGTTGAGGCGGGAGGTAATTACTGTAAAAGGCAGGAGCAGTGGAGACGATGGGTGTAGAAGCGTCTGGGGGAGAGGGAGGTGGAGGTGTCTGCGAATGCACAGGAAGTAAATATCCTACCCCCCTTTTCCTGTTTTGTCCCGTCCCAACTGTCTGCATGTCTGGCTTTGGGATATCCTGCGTAGCTTTGCCCTCTAAGCCCTGCACTGGGCATAGCCATTTTACAACTTTTCTGTTTTGTACAGTGAATCTGTGACAGACGTAATGCAGGCTGATAACAGAGAGAATATTCTTTGAGAACTTGCATGTTCTGGTCCTGTTCATGTAATATTTATACTTTTATTTGGCACGCTGAATGCAGATTCCTGAAAAGTAAATAAATCAGCCTTACTTGCAGACCAACAAAAATAAAACAACTGATGATGTAACAGATGGCTTGTATAGAGTTTATCCATCTCTAATAACCCTCTTTCTACATCAGCCACATCATTTTCACCCCATCACAGTGGAAATACAGTAGCCTAAAGGTAAAAACATCAATTATTTTCTTGAGTGCTCGGCTGAACAGGTAATTGCTTGGAGCTAAGATAATTAACATTGACATAAATTGCTCCAAAGTGTCAGTGGGTGGTTATTATCTGCTCACTGAAATTGTGTTAGCCAAGATACTTTTGAAATATATCTCATCTGATATCAAAAACACATTGAGATTGACACATTGGTTTTGCACATGGTAAGATAACTCCCCTTATAGAAATCGTACCGCCTTTAGTGTAGTGGCATGTCTTAGCTTGAGATTAATGCACAAGAGCTACTGTAGCCCTCTCCACAGCAACCACCACCCACCTGTCAAAATGATTAGTCATGCACTAAGACAATTGAAAAGCTAATTACAGAAATGATGTGAAAGCCATGAAGTCTGTCTGGAAGCCAATTAGCCTAATAAAGATGTGCCTCAGCTATGTTTCCTCATGCGTCGTTAAGGCCCTTGAGACAGAATATTTGTGTAATTATGTTGGTTATTTATACCAGTATAATCAGTGTAGTCATTGTGCCAGTCCAAAGTCTGGATAAAGGGTCAAAACTAAGCCACATGCTATTTGTAACCATAAGTCACTTCTATCCGAAAATAAAGGTGAAGAGATGGAGAGTGTCACTGGCTTTTGTATGACGCATCATCCTAAACATGTGCCTCAGGTTAATATTTAAAGACCAACATAAGTCTGATGAATGAGCTGCATGTGCTCATTTTGAACTCTGATTGCCAGACACTCTTCATTACTCAGAGATCTGTGAAAAGGTAACTTCAGTCGTGGACTAAAGTGGTTCAAGCTCACACCACATGTGACCGCTTTATCTTTGCCAAAGAAAATGGGAAAAGTCCAACAAATATGATTTTAAAACTATAATTTCTTTCTGCACAAAATCATGGCCAGACACAGCACAGAGGTCGCAGAGGTCAGTACTTTTCTAATGCCTTTTATTTTGAAAATGTGATCTACGGACCACTATGGTTTCAGGTTTCAGGTTTCAGTTTATTTGTCATATGCACATTCAACACAGGGTCAAAAAAATGCAATGAAATGCTTTGGATCGGAAGAACTGTTGGACTCGCTAAGATAGTCATCATGAAGTACTAGTAGCATGCAATAATAGTACATGGTAAAAAAGTGTGCAAAAAGAGATAAGTAACAATATAATAAACATATAATAAAAAAGTACAATCATAAAATGAGAAAAATACAAGGTGCAGGTAGGATTAAATAAGGTGTAAGTAGAGTATTTCACAGGTGGTAGAATACTTCAGATGGATTTGTATTGCACATGATATAGTATTGCACATACATGATACATTCAAATAGTGCGGTGGCAGTAAACATATTACGTAATCACTATGAAGACAGAAGCTACAATATTTTCAATAATTATAGAAGCATCTGTGCAGTGAGTTTAAAAATGCACTAAAGACAATTGAAAACCAGGACTATTCTAAACAGGACTTTGTAAACAAGAGCTAAAGCGGCACCAAACCAGTTCAAAACATAAGACACTTTCCCTCATAATAAGTTTCCAATTTGATGTTTTTTTTTCTCAAATAGGAGCCTTATATTTAAAATGATATAATCAGCAGGAGTAGGGAACATGTGCTGACAATATGCTCTTAAGAAAACGGTGTGTTGATGTGGGAACCGTCCCAGTCGTGTCCAGCCAGGCCTTCACTTTGAGCTCTCATTCGCCAGTGTTCGTCCCCCCGGGGACAGCTACTGGCAGGACGCCATGTTTTTGTCCCACACACGCTAAGGCCTGTCCACCACTGGCTGCAGCACCGGGGACCAGCCAATCAGATAACAGCTCAGGTCGGCACACGGGCCTGACGGGGAGGTTGTCCATTCAGATGAACAGCTCACGTGAGAGTTGTGTTTATTTGGTTCAGAGACGACAGAGTGGACAGAGGAAAGAGGGAAAACAAAGAACATCAGTCTGCAAGTTTTGTATGTAGAAACATCAAAATCAAATAAACTGTTCCTGTAGGCAGAATGGTTAGTGCTTCTGTATGTCCACCTTGCGTTGTCCACTGTGGATTCTCTCCATCTAGGGCTCATACTTCGACATGTACTGAATTGGTCTAAAATTCTAAACCGCTCACAGTAAATAAATTTTACTGTGATCATTCATAAATGGACATTGACTACAGAGGCCCACAGAAGCACCATAATCTCAGAATTATTGCAATACAAATAATGAATAGGTTACAGACATGTAGGCCTACTTTTAACTGGTTAAGAAAAGAAGAAAAAAGTTTATTTAAAATCTCAGGTCTCAAAATCTGAAGAAATGTGATCTGGGATTAAACGTAGAAGAGATTTTGACATTTTCTGAAAGACTGGGGTTATTAATCATATTGGGTGTTCCTTCTGTTTTCCTTCCTGTGTATGTAATGTAAAATGATGGGACATAAGGTCCCATCATAAAAAAGGCACTAAATCTTCCAGTCAAACACAGCAAAGGACTATTGCAAGTATATTACATGTAATTTTGGTCTGAACACAATATTTACTGCTTGTCCTGCACGCCAAACGCTTCAAATGTGACATAAATTCCCAGTGACAGTTGTGGTCTGTGAGATGAGCTGTGCCGAGGTGCTGTTGCTGGAGCACTTCTCAAGTAAAAGACACAAGTGGACCTTTATGATATAGATATTTCCACTCATCAGCTTTGAGTCTTTTTTTTGGCTCAAGTCTCTCGCATAACTGTGTCACCAGTTACTGTCCAGCTGCGTTTCTGATTCAATTATGCTGGTCTCGCTTTTAAGGAAAATCTGGTGATTGCATTATTGAATTTTCCGAGGTCCAGCAGTCCTGGTACAGTCATTATAAAAAAGGAGATGGTATCTGGATCTAAGAGCAACACTAATAAATTTTTTTCACGCAGCTATATTTCTAAAAATAGTAAAAGTTTTCCAACAGCTGTGCTATGGCCGCAAATTCTGCAATCTACCAACTATCCGTTAGTTTAGCCTCCAATTTGTGTGCAAATCAACTGCTTCAAGGAACTAGTCAAAGTGTGCAAGGTGAAACTCTTTTGGCAGGTGTGAAACGTATATAAAAATCAATGTTGTAGTTTACTTGCAAAGCTTCTTCCGTAGCCAGCTGCACCTGCTCTGCTGTTCATTTGTGGCTTCACCATTTTTATAAACCACATGAAGAGGGAGGGGCACACGTCAGGCTCATGCACTGACAGCTATCCACTTGTAATGAGGAAAAAATGTACTTATGGAGGGACTTTCAATTTCCTGCAGAACCAACCGTTTCTAACATTTCAGGGTCAACAATACAACTGCGTTACATCACCAAGTCAGCAAATGTCCAAATAGTTTGATGCAATCCAGCAAACAAATCAGAGAGAGGCAAGAAAATGGGTTTTCATTGAAGAATCTGGCTTGCCAAGGTCCACATTGCTGCATACATGTCCTGGGTGGATACTAACCCAGCTGTCTGTGCCTGGGCTAACTGTGCTGAAGACTTGGGCGACCTCCAACTAAAGCACGGCCTCTTTTCACCAGCTGCTTTCACAATTCTATCACTCCACTGTTCACATTTATACTTGACCATACTTTTACCTATCACTTGTGTCCAGCAGGTCACTAAAATACACACAATAAGGAGGAGTTGGAAGCAAAAAGTCTGTTGATTTGACGAATTGTCTACCATGTATGTTTGCTTACCAAAAACATTCCTGGTAACAAACCAGTATGCAGAGTCGCTGATCCTCTCAGGAGCTATAACATTGGATATACTGTCCCTTTGTATGTAAATAGGTTTGCTTTGGCAACAGTAGTGAATAGGGTGTGGTCAGGGAAGGACAGTCTTAAAGGGACACTGAGCTCTTTCAGCAGAGAGAAGGCAGAAGTAAAAAGCCTTATTTGTTATAAATGGCCTAGTATGGCTTTTAAATGAGGAAGTTCATCTTTTTGATAACAAGCCTGCATTTTTACACCCCTTTAAAACCATTAAACTAATGCATATTACATCAGCTTTGTAACAAACTCCACATTACTTCATTCACTTTGATGGCTTCCTTGTGCCAGCTTGGACCAGATTCATCAAAAAGGAAAGTAACTCTTAATGTACTTCACCCACAGGTGACCCAGCTCTGATGGACTTTCCAGGTTCAGTCGCTGCATAGATTGAAAAGGCTCATTGCTGCTTCCGTACACAAGCCTCAAAACTTTGGGGTTCCAGCTAGTGGGATATCCTAAATCTATAGTTTTGCTGTATGTAAGTAATTCTATAGAAATTATAGTTTTGGTTTTACTTATTTCTCCCAAAATCACATTGAACATGCAGTGTTCACACAAGAAAATTGTTAAATCCTGAAGTAGTCTTTTTTTGGCATGTAAACAGACAAGCTTGTTAGAACACATCTAAAAATGAAAACAAAGTGAATCATACACTTTCTCAAAGACAAAACACAGACAGCTATTCCTGAATCCAGAGTTCGGAGCTTAAACGAGGCTCTAAAACATTGGCTTGTTGCAATGACATAATATAAATATCTTTTTCACAGTATTAGTTGACATTCACATTTCTTTATATTTCAGATTATTTTTGTTTATACATTCTCTCTTCCTCTGCAGCTGTTTTATTGTTGTGATTTGCTTCTCTAATGCATTTCAGGATGACTGTTAATTAGTCTGGATGGTGGCTGTGTTTCTTGTGACTGATGAGGCTATAGTTTTTTTTAATGTAAGCTGGAACAGTGTGCTCTGTTTGGGAGCAAAGCAGTCCACCCAGCTCACTTGCATTACTCTATGCCTCATACTCACTGTCATTTCACAGAGGTGTGCGCTGCATAGATCTAGTTTTAATTATGTTTGCATAGCATGAATATGAGTGCTTAGATATTTTGCCGTCCAAATCAAACATTGGCAAAAGCATTAGCATAATCTTAAAGTGCAAATCATAACCCACATTATATCAAAACAATAGTCAATATAGTACAGTATAGTCACACAAATTACTAGGTTGTTCACGTTGGGATCAGGCCCTATAGAGGAATTGTGACATAGGCTAGCTTGTGAATACTATTCCTTGAGGGAAATAATCAAGGCTACTGCTTACGGAGGGACAGACTGAATAAACTGAAGAAAAAAAAACAGTGGAATGTAGTTCACAAAATGTCCCTATATAGAATACCACTTGTTCCTGTTGTCTTCCATTTCGTATTGCCTTCAGAAAGTCTCACAATGCTTACGTTTGTAAATGTTGGGGAAGGTTCTCACCAGTCTCTTCAGTATGCTGGTACTGATCTATGATATATTTGTATGTTCGTGTAGTATTTTGTACCCTTTAGTGCTTGGTTCAGACAATAGCAACAGGTGTCATGTGCTGTAGGTGTAAATATAAACACTGCAGGTCAATGTGAAATCCTTATGTGTCCCTCACTGCAGAGGTATGCAGGTGTGAGTATACCTGTGAGCTGTATGTTTATTTCTTTGTTATGGATTGTTATGGAGATACAGCAGCACGAGCCAAACCTCTGCTGATGGGAGATTTACATTTACTGGCACATGTACTACTTCTTACTCAATAGTTTCCCGGGATGCGAGGCAGGTTTCACATGAACACCATGACATCTACTGTCAGGAGTATCTTTCCCATGACCCATCCCAAAATCCAGTGTACACCATACACACGTCTAATTCAGGTAAACATTGAACAAAAACATGTTTCAAAATCATTAATCACAAGGTTTGTGTCCAGATACATTCTTTGGCCATTGGCGTTTCACTGTTATTGGTTGTAAGTAGGGATGGATAGATATATAGAGATAGGGATAGAGATAGATATAGGGATAGAGAAAGAGATATAGATTCTATCTATCTATCTATCTATCTATCTATCTATCTATCTATCTATCT
>JAVQKC010176743.1:0-10259 GCA_036025475.1 Philypnodon macrostomus
ACCCAAATCGATACAGTTCGGCGTCTTTATGGTATGCACCTGTGTGCAAATGTTGAAAATGATCCGGCAATTCGTTTTTGAGTTATCGCGTTCACAGCTAGGATCTGCAGACGCGGACGCGGACGCGGACGCGGACGCGCACCGACGTGATTCCATAATATCGGCGACACGCTGTTTTCGCCGATATAATGACAGCTGACAGATGTGTTCACTCATAGAGAATAGAAAGTCCGTTAGTGACCTGTGCTCACAGTGCTCTATGTAGACGAACAGCACTTTTATGAGGCCTTGAGCTAATGTTAATCCTGACCTATTAGTACTAACAAAGTAAATAAGCTCTTATTTTATTCTTTGATCCTTGATTCTTTTGAAGATCAATGAATACAGTTCAGTTTTATGAGATAATACACACAAAGTTGGGGTGTGACTGAGGAGCAGATGAAATAAGGTACAGACTTACTTTTCACAGACTTTACTAGTTCAATTACCAACTGAGTTGTTGGACAATGTTTTACTTTTCTCTACATGCATTTAACTACATTAGCTTTGTGTTGTATATACAATTATAGAATATATCTTATCTTATATAATCTCATTTGACATTATTGTGTAGAAGGTAGTTTTCAGAACTGTTTGTCAAAGACACAGCTTCCCTCAGACGATGTACAGTCAAGAGACGAATACAGTCTGTAGTACTTTTGTTTTATTCACAGTACTTACTATAAAGACTGTAGATAAGTCTGTATGTACTCAGTGTAGTAGTGATGTACCTGCTGTCTCTCTGAGCTGCTCCACCCTCTGTCACTGTCTTCACAAAGATCCCCAGTTTCTCCAGACCCATGTCAGCTCCTGCTCCCATCCCAATGATACTGATGCCCAGACCTTCACTGTCTGTAAGATACAGACACACATTCAGTCACAGAAAAACATTCAACAGACAAGACAGTATGTGCTTACATGTACCGTACTTAGTAGCTGAGAAATGTTAGTTTTGATATGAAATGTAAATATGATATATGAGATGAGAAAAAAACAGAGATAGTTGTTTTTGTTTACTAGTTAAAATGGCTTCAAAATCATAGCTCAAGACATAAACCAAGACTAAATGAGGACTAAAACAAGGCCAAAGTAAGACTAAATCAAGAAAATGTTAAAAATGACTTAAATATGTATAATAACACATTTTCATTCATGGTTTTACTAGAAAGAACAAAGACAAAAACAGTGTAAATCTGTCAGATTAAAGACCAATATATTTAAACTGATCTATTCCTTACAGAAATGAAAGCTGTCCTTGTGAGAGCAGCCGTCACACTTTGTTCAAAGCATTATGTTCAGAAGGACTATCAGCTAATTGGGCTAATCCTTGCTGTGTTTAATCCTATTTGTGGATAATGCAGTTGTTAGCAGACAGACAGTGGGTGGCACTAACAGAAGACCTACCTTTCTCCAGCTCTACAGGAAACAGGTCCAGCTTCTCCACCCTCTTCTCCAGCTCGTACTCCGCCGACGCCGCCATGGGATCCACGTCATCGTTACGCCTGTCGTAGTCCTCATTTGAGTAGGTCGTGAACACCTAAAGAAGGGCAGAGGGCAGGGGTTAGAGGTCAGGGATTGGATTGTTTTTAATATTTAAATAGTGGAGGACACAAGGGCACCTTTAAAATAAAGGCTTTGTTAGGAAACATGACACACATGTATTCAGACATGTTTAAGGTGGCTTGGGAAAGATAAAAACACTTTATCATCACTGTAAGATATGTATATATATATATATGTAGTTATAGTTTCCTCATTCAGTGCTACTGGGACAATCCGTCTGAAGCGGGGGTGACCGCTGTGTAGCACCAGAAGAGACACATAACCACCTCCATATCCACTCTGGTCAGGAGCATTTAATTTGATGGGAAAAGCATCTGAAACTGGATGATATAACCACTAGATGTGCTCATGAAATATTTTGTTCATGGTATGTACCTATATGTTCTTCACATGAAGCACCGAGGTCCACACTTAAGGTCCACGAGCTTATTATTCCAGTCTCTTTATTTGGTTAAAATTCGGACTATCAGACTTTCCCTGAAGTGCTCACTGCCGTCACCATGACAACGGGGGCCTGTATCAGTAAGACGTGTTGTTTTGGTATTTCATGAGGAGAAATGCTTTGACTTTAGCGTCTACAGTTAAAATTGACAGATATTGTATTTAACCATCCTGAGATCTGCTTCACTTTTCTCTCTGTGTAAATATTTTTGGATTTGGTACGAAAGTTCAAACTATTGCCAGACCAGCTGTTTGGTTCAAACCATATCCCACTGGAGCTTTTACACCTGAGACTCTGGTCCAGACCAAACAGTGCAGGTGTGAAAGCGCCCTTAATGTCTTTGTACTGGGCAACTGTAGTAACAAAAAAGTAATTATTAAGATTTAGTTACAATCTGATGTACAATACAATAGATTTTAACAATTACGTTTTAAAAATCCTACAAATGACTTCACAAAACAGTTGCCCTAAAAAAAAAAAAAAAAAAAAAAAAACGTGTTAAATGTTTTGCAGTATTTTTGGACATGAATATATTGTCACCACACTGATTCTGTTTTGTGAAAATATTTTTTAAGTGTATCACAACACAGCCTTTTTTATATATTGATACAGTATCACAGAACAAGAATGAGATGTGCACAAGCATAAAACTGCATACAGACCGATGATGACTCAAACCTGTGGATAATCAGTGGAGCCCACTGATTATCTTTAACTCGTCAGTAATTGTATGCAGAATATATACAGAGCAACACCACAACAATATAAGGTTAGATCATTCTGCATTCCAAATAACCTTATAATCATCTTTTTTAACAGCTTTGCTAACAATGGCCTCATTGTCCTCACTTCCTATTTTGAAGCTGAAGTAGTTAATGTTACGGTCCTGAATGTGTGTCCCTGTAGTGAGAGGCTGGGGAATACTGGGCAGATTAAATAATACGTTTATAAATACACCATGTCATTTTCTTTCATGTTCAGTGCATTAATAAATCATAGGGTATTGTGATCTCTTCCCCACCATCCTTCCACTCTCCTTCACACCCCTCCCCCTCCTGAAAAAAAGGTCAGCCACATCTGTCCCCAATGACCATATCGGCAGTCACATGATTCAGGTTGCCAGGGCGACCGCGGGCTTGCCCAGTGCGAGTTTGGCATGACTTTCTCTCTCTTTGTCTAGTGGCTGAGATGTACGTATAGTGCTAGATAATCTTCCCCAAATTTTTCATCACAAAACAATAGCAAACCTACAGAAGCAGAACCATTTCACTCTCCTTCTCCATCACCACCTCATAAAAAATTACCAAACAAGTTTGGTTCACATTCAACTCACAAAAAGACATAAAAATTTAAAATAACATGCAATATTGAAAAACTAGTTTGTATGACCTATGACCCACAGTTCTACAATATGTATGTTTATGATGGTTCTGCAGACCATATTATTTACATTGTTCAGAATTTACAAGGTCATTGTACACACACACACACACACACACACACACACCAGGCCAAATGCCCTGATTGTTCAACTGCTTCCTGTTGTCACATTTCCTTCCTGTTGAGTAACTTTAAATCTGTTCAAGAGTGTGCATTAGCATTCACAAATGCCCACTTACCTCCAACATTACTACACTCACTGCAGCTCAACTGATTACGGAGCTTACAGTATGTTGCATATATAACATAGAAAGAACACAGACCTAGATTAAAAAACGATGGGACACATCTGACTTTGGAGTCAGTTCTACTGTATGCACCTTTATGTGCAGCATTTAGCACAACTTCAGTGACTAATCAACATTATGCAAATTATTAATTTAATGATAAGACGAGGCTGAGCTGTCTCTGTGACAAAGTGCTAGTGTTTCTGCTGAAGGTCCTGTGAATTTACAACCAATCACACATTCCACTGTGATTTCAGCACACTCTGTTAGTGTTCCCTCAGCTGAATACCAGGACTCACTTAAAAGTGAGCAGCCACAACATACACATGAGTCAATACATAATGGGTCAGTTTGAATGACATTTAGACCTACTAAAACATATGCTTTAATCTGTATCATGTTTCCCACATGTCATCCATCAC
Organism: Philypnodon macrostomus; assembly: GCA_036025475.1. Classification (NCBI taxonomy): domain Eukaryota; kingdom Metazoa; phylum Chordata; class Actinopteri; order Gobiiformes; family Eleotridae; genus Philypnodon; species Philypnodon macrostomus. The sequence continues at coordinate 4,134 of JAVQKC010176743.1, forward strand.
CTCAGGCTTTTGGTGTTATACATGAACTATATAATCTATAGTATATAGCTTATATATAATGCATGCATATACATTTACACATGTTCTGCATGCATGGGTGTATGCAGCACTCATTTATAATGTATACACATGGCCATGTCTAATTAAGTCAGTATTGTTTATTTGCTAAAAGTACGTTCAGTGTAGATATACAGATAAATAAAACACAATCCTCGCTGCATTTGAATTGAGAGTAAAGGAGACAGACATTAGCTGAAATTATTTCTATAATTTTGTTATTGGGAAGCCTAGGTCTCACATCTACATATATGTTTTAGTAGTAGTAAGTGTGACTGTAATAACTGTATTTAATCATATAATTTATACATTATAATGACATGGAGGTGTGTGCTGTGAAGGAAAACAAACACACCCATCCACATTCCTACTCTTTATAGAAACTCACAGAGGTAGCTTTGTTTACAACTGGCAAACGCAGCATGTGTGTCGAGGCACGTCGGGGCAAGATGGCTACTTTAAAATGCATGAAACAACTTCAAAAAATAGAACCATGTGGTATTTCTGCCACACTAAAAGGACTAAAAGGGTAACTTCTCACTGCACTGTACAAATGCTCACTGTGGTCGACCTTCTCCACAACACAATGGCAGACGCACTGAAGCCTTGGTGGAGGCCTGATGTTTTTTGGCTACACTTAAAGATGTTGAAACAATAAGGAACAAGGTGTTTTACATCAGTGGACATGTCTGAGCCGGTGAGGCTCTTTGTCACTACAGCACGATCTGTGAATGTGTAGACATGCATCTGATCTAAGCCCACAGAACACTTCCTGCACAGGCTTTATTCAGTCACCAATTATTCTGAGTATCATTAGCATGTAGATCCTAATGCTTACACAGTCAATCTAACAGTAGTAACTTTGAGCTAAAAGAAATAACCACCTTTAGGATCATTGATGTTGAATTTAAATGTTTTGTTTTATATAAAAAAAATAAACATGCATTGTGAGTCACATGTGTCTCAGGAAGAATGATAGCACAATAGTAGCTAATGGATATTAATTATGGTATCAACAAGAAGCATTTTTTAGGACGTAACACAGAAAAACTCCAGATACCAAATTTGACTGCGCGTTTTGGGTCAGATTATCACCTTATTGGATAACAACCAGTTATTAAGCTAAGCTATGGACACCATGAAACATCAACAAGCCTTTAGCTGAACTCCTGATGTTTGAAAATTGCAACAGAGGACAAAAAAGGGGAAGGTGTTATTTTGTATTTGTCAGTAGACCATCTAATGTGCTATCACAAAGGAGAATACAGTTACAGTCATTACAGAAATGATGAAGAGACATTGTGGGATGAAGCTGGTGGTTCTGATATTAAATGATTTCGAACTTTAGCTTTAGGCTGATCTCAAGGGAACTAACTGATGCATATTTGTTTACATTTTGTTGGACAATGGCATCTAACAATCATCCAGTTCAACCAATTTGAGAAATGACACATTGCATGATGCCTGTTCTATTTTAAATACATAGTTGGTTAATAGGATAGTCATGGAGAGAAAGTGGAAGTTTGAATGGGAGGGGTTCTCGACCCAGTTAGTGAAGTGGGGAGATGCTGCTGTTGGAGTGGATCAAATGCAGCAGGTCACATTATAAATCTGATGGATAGCAGATCTTATCACTGTAAAACCAACTAAATATTTGCAGTGTATGAATCTGTACAGAGGTGCAGATAGTGTGTATCAGTTCTTTGGTACAAATTGTTTTAGTGTGAGATCAGGTGACTGCATACTTGCACTGAGCACTGTTTTGACAGGGCTCTGGTGTCGGCTGCTGACGGTGACTCTCACCTTCCACATAAACAAACGGCTTTCTCTGGACACAACTGGACACTACTACAGTATACGTGTGAACTGTACTTAGAGGGGAGCTGTGGTGGGAGAGGGCACACACTACTCACTTGAAGGTAGAAATAGAATGTTTTAGACTTATGACATCCACATGACATGACAGAGCATGCAAGAGTATGGCATAGGTTCATGGATATTTTTGTAAACAGATCTATTCTTCACCAATATAAATGCTCAAAACAACCTCTACTCATTCTATAAGGCGGCTCATAATAACAAGAACATTAAAGGTGAAAGAATGCAGAAAACAAAATAATCTACTGATGACTGATTTTTACTGTTCACATACTGATGTCAGTTATAGTGATGTACTATAGGTGAGCCTAAAACCACATACTATCTCTTTAAACTCTCTTGTTCCATGTCTATTATGTTCTCAAAGTGTACATTTGTCTGTTTTCTCTACAGGGAAAGCACGGTGACAGCTCAATAGCATGTCAAGGCATGTTTCACGAGCCACTGAGCTCCGCCAGCTGACTGCAACATTAAACTGAGGTCTGAGGGTGTGCTGGAGAAATACGCACCCCGCGTATAAATAAGCTTAAGTTTAAATCAAGATCAGCCTTCAAACATACTCCGCACAGTCAGCAAGAAATACTATGGTGAAATCTGTGAAAATCCTCAAAGAACCCTGACTATACGACGCTACTATATGACGCTATAGCAGGCACGCTATGGCAGGCAAAGAAAGACTATTTCAATGATTTTTGTAAAGTTTCATAAAGATTCTTCAATGTTTTCTTCTCCATAAATGTCTGCACAGTAAAAGTAAGTGTTCTTCTAGGCCTGGTTATGGTTAGTCTCGAGAGCAGATACAGAAACCACACAGGAAGTGTGAAAAAAGATGATTATTTCTTGACTGCACTTGACTTCCTTCAGATATAAAATAAACATGTTTTAATGCTATAGACCCTTGTGTTTGTACAATTGACATCACAAATAAAGTGGCCCATAATGCATTATATATGGAGAAATTAGCTCCAAAACATGAATAATAAAACTAGTTTTGGCAAATTACAACAAATCAGTTTCATGTAAGTAATTTCAGAGCCTAGTTAATAAACATTAGTGAGTGTACCTACAGTGATTAGCATACAATATTAGCTCTGAGCAAAAACAATGTATGATCTACATTTAATGTTTGATAAAATGTAAACAAATGAATGAATGTTAGAATATGAAACGACATTCTAATAAATACAAACGTTGGGTTCAGAATTACTTGGTTGCATATTGACAGTCCACTCACCTTGATTGGGTTAGTGCTGAATTGGATCTTCCTATTGGGCGGCACTGGCTCCTCCTCCTCAGGTAGCCCTTCTATCTCGGTGGAGCTGCTCTCGGGCTGGTACGCCTCTTCATCCTCCTCCTCTTCATCATCGTCTAACTGACTGCCCCCTGAGTCGTCCTCTCCGATGCCGCTGTACGCACTGATGTCCACCAAGTCTCCCTCGGAGTAGTCCTCCTTCCTCGACCCGTCATCCTCATCCTCTTCTTTGTTTTCTGATGGGACCTCTCCGTTTTCTAAGCTAGCGTGGATCTCGGCCCGTACGAGAGAAGCTCCCTCAGACTCCGTGCCGTTTGGTTCATATTGCTCCACCTTTATGATGGGTTCTGTGCTCGAGCCCTTGTCTTTGGACTCGGGCTGTTCCTCTGAGGAGCTGGCTGATGTCACAGTCACTGATGGAGGTACAGAGGTGGAGCAGTGGTTCAGGTGGAGCTGTCCAGTGCTCTCTTCTATCGTCTGTTGAGAACTGGTGTCATCATTGAGCTCTGCTGACTGGTTTGTCAATGCTCCTGCTTTCTCTTCATCAGAGGGCAGCACCTTTGTCTGAGAAAGAAATATAGTTTGAAAACCATTTGCATAATTATCTTTAGCATTTTTAAGTAACATGATTATGTACGGTTTTATTTGCCACCAGAGGTAAGAAATCATGCCGTAAACAGTAAAGCAAACATTTACTAACATTTGGAATTTAACTGGAGCAGAAATATCTTTCACTGATCATATGTGAAAGATATGCACTTTCACTCAGCTGTCGTAAGTATTTTATATGCCACTGTAGATACTGTATAAATCACAACTATGACCTAATTGGTATTATGCTGAGATATATATGTCAATTGTTACAAAATGAATCCACAGAATGCCTCCTTACCTTCTTTAGAGCATCATTCTTGGGAGGGGGTTTAGGTTTTGGTGCTAAAGCAGGACCTGACCGGCGCTGAGGGAGGTAGTTGTTTTCGAGCTCTCCTTTCTCTGTCTCGAACACTGCGCTGAGTTGGCTAACAGTGGGGCTAACTGCGTCCCTGGTGCCACCCTCTCCCTCACACTCAGGAGCCGGGATGGAGGCAGGTACAGGGGCGGGCGGGTCGTCCAGCCGGTCCAAGGCTTCAGTAGAGCCGTTAAACCGAGCCACCACATCCAGTCGACTGTCCTGAAATCCAGACGCTCGCTCCTTCTTCAGCAAGATTCTATTAGTTGCTGCTTGCTTCTCCTGAGAAAAACAAGGCAGGCCATTTCCAAATAATGTGAAAATATTTGTATTCACTTATTACAAGTGTTGCCAATGAGGTTACATTTGTGCCAGATTTGTGTTTTCAGCTAAATAAGCTTAGCACGTCATGCTGCCTTTACTGTGAGCTTGGGAAGAAATTATTAATTTTGCATGTAGATTAGGAAGCCTTTTGAATTTGAGGAACGCTAATAAGATTCTGTATAAGTGCAATATATAGCCAAAGATATTTTACCACTCTAAGACATAAGGGCTTTGTTTACCCACAAATTTCACAATTGCAAAAAAGGACCAACGCCTTGGCAGAGGTCTGTGCTCTGTGAGTAAACTTAAACTGCTTAAATCAGCTTAAATTGTCTTTCTAACCTCCTCTGACATCAACAAGCTATTTCCTCCTTTTGAGACCATTCTCTGTGTCACGATTTTCAGAAATACAACCCAATCTCCATTCTGATGCCTAGAATGCTGGTTTGTCATCACAGATATACCTAGTAAAGTGTCAGGCGAGTGTATCAAGACTCAATCATGTTGGCGTTCTGACCTGTAGCACGCGCTGTTCAAAGATCCTCCTGGTCTCTTGAAGTTTGGAGAAGCCCATGCCCTCTGTTTTCCCATCGAATCGGTTGACTCTTTCAGACACTGAGCTCCCAAGTTTGAGCAGAGCACTGTGGTCCACACCGTCACTGAGGCCAGTGGCTCTTGGTAAGGATAACTTTACATCCTGGTCTTTACCTGCAGATGGGAGAGCATGAGAGAGTGTGGATTTTAAATCAAGAAGTGTCGAGGCCACAGCTGATGGTTTTCACACATCATTATTGTAACTGGACGGAAAACTTTCAACATGTTTTCAATAAATGAACTCTGGCCAAAACCACAACATAGCCACAATCCCATAGCACAGGCTAATGGGGGTTAAACAGGGGGAAATAATAATACACTAATGCAAACATCACAGAATCCATCTTTTAACCTTTCAACATTAGCCACAGCAAATCATCTGCCAGGCCTCCTAGTGAACTGTAAGAACCTATGAATAAAGGTATAAGGCCCTGGATTAATAAAGCAACTGTATAAGAATGACTTGAATCCCTACCAATAGTTTTCCCATCTTCCTCATCCCCTGGCGATTGCATCTGCATGAACATGTTCTTGATGCGGTGGACGTTTGATCCATACTTGCGTCCCCTCTCGGACGGACGGGGCAGAAGGGCAGGTTTTGCCCCCCGGTCGATCCCTCCTTTGGCATTATTAAGATGGTCGGTTGCCTTCTTCAGCGCGGCTAACCCTGCCTCGTAAGCGTTCCGGTGTGGAGAGGCACTGCGCAGGCTGACGGTCCCCCGGGTGTTCCCAGCGGAGGTCCCGTTGCCTCCTGTGGCCGAGGGGGGTTCGGTTTTCATCATGTTTTTGGGTGAGTCAGATACCCACGGAACAACAGCAGCTTAATACAGATGAGGAGGGCAGCATCATGGGGCTGTCGGAGATTCAGCACCTACAGAAAAAACACATTACATTAAAAACCTCCTCCATCACCACCTCAGCAATAGAACCATCTCACTCTCCTCCATCTATACATCAGCAGCAGAACCATCTCTCTCCTCCATCACCACCTCAGCAATAGAACCATCTCACTCTCCTACATCACAGCCAAACCATCTCACTCTCCTCCATCACCACCTCAGCAATAGAACAA
>JAVQKC010176772.1:0-10874 GCA_036025475.1 Philypnodon macrostomus
TGATATTGTATTCTTTGTAAACTGCAACCATTTCTGACAAATGAGACATACAGCCTTCGATCAGACCTCAGTGAAAACATATGTTGATGTGGAGTTAACTGGTTACTGCAGGTTATAACATCGTGAGTGATAAATTGGCAATATTTTATCATTTAAAAAATATAAGAAAATGCTTGGCGGGCCAGATTAATAAGCTCAAAGGTTTGCCCACTCCTAGGTTAGAGTGTCAGCAGCCTTTAACTTCAGCTGAAAATACATAGCAGGAAACTGTTTAAAGCTTGTCTTATTCAGGTATATGGTTCTTTACATTTTGAAGCACCAGTGGCAGTTGGTCAGGCAGTTTACTTCTGTTATGCTTCCGTTATTCTGTTGGGCACAACACAGAGGTATAATGTGTCTATATAATTAGTGGTATCTCTGTAGTAGGGGGGGCAATATGGTAATAATATAATATCACAATTTTATTCAGATTAAGGGCATTTTAAGGTATTTTTTGTCTGACAGGAAACATTTTAACTACAAATTCAGTGTACATCCAATCCATCCAGTGTTAATCATAATACTTATTACTATTTATATATTTTTTATTTACTGGCGTTGTTACAGTAAAAATGACAATGAAGAGCAGATCATAAATTAATGCACTGTATCATGATTTGACAATCTTTCCAGATTAAGCTGATTCTCATAACTTCACATCACGACTCGATTTTTAGCCCTACTCTGTAGGCAAAGCTTCCTGCATGGGGCAGTCATACTGTCCCTATGACCACTCTGACCACTGTTTAAAAACACCAACTAAGAAGCACAACACAACATTAGTAACGTGGGTTGAGCGCCAAGCACACAATAGTATGCACAGGTTGTATACTAGGTAATTACTAGGTAGGAGGTTATATTTAGGGGCACTGGAATCTAAGCTAATGTGCTAATAGCTTTCTGAAAATTGTCTAGGTCTATGGAATTTTCATTGGTCTTTTTGTTGCCATTTTGAGTCACACACACTGTGTTTAGTTACACCCACAGACCACACGGTTGAAACCACAGCTGAAGCCTTTCCACATTTTCATCACTGCCATTGTCCTCATGGTGCATGTTGTTTCTGAGGTCTACTATGGTCAGTCTAGTCAGTGAGTGTTTTCTCCTTAGCCTCATTCTGGTCCTCCTAGTGTGGGGCATGTCCAGTGCTAATCCCTGATTGGAGCACAGATTATATCATCTGCTCTATCAATGGATTATAATCCCACAATCCATCTGCCTCAACCAATCAGGTCACAGAGGGTCCTGCAGGGCTCCATGGGTAATCTGCACATGCGGTGGTAATCCAGACTGCCACAACATCTGCCCTGTTCAAACACCGCACACTCATTATGGTTATTATACCACTATATGGCCATTTAGAATTGCACTCAACTGACTCAACTAGGTCAGAAATAAGGCTGCAGTAGGACAGGCAATCGACAAAAAATAGATCAAATTGAAAAAAATATATATATTTTTTTTCTTTTACAGTGAACAAAGACGATAGATTTTATAACTCAACGTGTACTTCAAATCATTCATGCATTTATTTTGTGATGCCTGAATGAATTGGTGAATGAGGCTTCCTTTACCTGCCCTATTCTTATATCTAGCCTCAATGTGTGATTTTGTGGTGGTCGATGCCTTAGCATGGTATGGCTGCCACATCTCCATCAGCCTGCCCCAAGGCAACTGTGGCTACAGAGGTAGTTTACCACTATCAGTGTGGAAGTGAATTGATAATACACTTAATCATTTATCATTTATTTTTCTATTATATTTTTTTTGCAACATAATCTCATAGGCACTGAAATGTGAATAACCAACAAACACACTGAAAATAAGAACTACAATTTGAGTTAAAAAGCTAAATGCCCATAAATAAATATATTTTTTTAATAAATAGTCAAATAATATGAATTACTATAGAGAAAAAATACCATAATGTGTTTTTTGTTCATATTACCCAGCCTAGACTAAACTGCATGTAATCCACTATAAACATGCATTGTAATGTCTCTGTGCTGTGTCCAGTCATCTGTAAAGAGCCATCTAGAGCATCTTAAGTGAATAGGATGTTCGACCTTTATATTCTGTCTAAAGAGAGAGAGGAGTGGACCCGGGGCAGGGGCTGTCCTGGATTTGTCAGGTCTTCTACTGGACCTTTATCAGCTCTGCTCCTGGGGGGTCGGGGTGTTGAGTAGGACTAAGAGGAAAGTGGAGGGGGATAGAGTGGACACGCTTGGCCCAAGGCTGAACTGGTGACATACATACAGCCATGACCCTTCAAGAACAAACACAAGAGGAGAATAGTATTATGACCTAAGTTGTAGTTTTACATTTACTTGGACAGTGGAACCTGACCAAAAATGTGTATGGTATAGGGCTGTGCAATTAATCCAATTTACTCAATCACAAAAATAATCCTGTTGGCTGTCTGGTGTATTGGCATTCTGTGTTGTAGCCCAACATATGTCATTCTTTGAAAAAATTGTGGATCTAGACCGTGATTCAATTCAATTCAGTTTTATTTGTATAGCCCTATATCACAACAAAGTTGCCTCAGGGGGCTTCACAGAAAGAGATGTATGTAAACGACATCTCCTGTCCTTAGACCCTCCATCGCAGTAAGAAAAAAAACATTTATGGGAAAAAGAGAAACCTTAGGGAGAACCAAATGATAGAGGGATCCACTCCCAGGACGGACAGGCTGTAGATGAAGCAAATATGAAAATGTAGCTAAAGAATCAATCATGTATAGCAAATGGTTAGCTTCCCTGTCTCCTACCCCCAATATCCCAATCCTTCAATCATCATCATGAATCCCTATGACTCCTGTCTGCCTGCCAAAAACATGAGCCTGGTGGAGAAGAGATACAAACAGAAACCCATTTTCAAAGAATATCCCTTATTTTTATGTAACATTCTTTAAAAAACAGACCAAAAACTAATAAAATAGAGTTTGCCAGAGAATGATTGGATTATGTGATAGATAAAGGTCACAGATGGCGTCCGTTCTGTTCAACATGAGACACAGCGGGGTTCGTCTCAAGATGGTCAACAAACAGTACTTTTAAACAATATGATTTGCACAAACATAACACGTTACAAAGTTTTTGAAGGAGATCTTTTAACCCTTTATTGTCAATAGGGTTTTTTGTGGGTGGTATGCACCCTTATGAGATAGTATTTCCAATGTTGTCTAATTGTGACCATGTGCAGGGCTGGATGTTAAATGTATTGCCCACTGGCCATTGAGACTAGTCAGATTCAAAACATACTAGTCAATAATGGTTTTATTAGCCAGAATTTAATTGTAACTTTTTGTGTCCGTTGCATTTGGTCATAATGGATGTTTTAGTATTGTTTTTTATTTGCATTTGCCCTTGCATTTGCCCCCAATTACATTTTGAAAAAAAATAAAAATAAAAAATCACAAACCTAACTAAATAGGTGAGCAAAATAAAATATTAAAAGTGGCTGGTGAGAGTAAAATTGAAATTTGCCAAAATTCTAAATCTACCAGCATTTGGCCAGTTGACTAGTGTTAATGTGTTGACCATTTGTTAGATTAGCTGGTTTGCACTATTAGGTCTTTAATATGAATGTAATCAGTTGTGTGAAATGTTAGTGTGACGGAGTTTCTGATTGAAAGCACTGGTCAAGAGGATGACTCATCCACTTTATTTAATTATCACCACAATCAAGGGCAAACGGCTCTGGAAATGACTCGTCCAAACATTTTACCCTTGAGAAGCCATAAAACAGAACATAAAAATAATCTTATTCATTTAGTATCACCTGTCATACAATTCACTTCACTGTCAACTGCATTGCTGGATTTGAGGAGAGCTGAACTGGAATTAATAGGAATCCTGATGCATATTTGATGTAGTGAAAGCTGTAAAGTTTAGCTGCCTGCCTTGACTCAGCACTTAGAGACGTGCATCCAAGCATTTCACTCTAAAACCTTCATCTCATCTTTTTGACCCACTTCTGACACTGTGTTCAAAACGTTTGAGATTGATCTTGATATTGTTGGACCACCATGGCATATCTGCACAGAAGAGGTCACATCAAGACTAGACCGGGACTATGTTGTGGACTGCTCTTTTTGTTTTTTTGGTTGTGCATCTCTCTGGGCTTCTCCCTGATAAAAAGGCACAATTTTCTTGCGACTTGCTTGTGATGTTGGTGCCGAGTTACACTACAAATAAATAGTCTATATTTCCTCTAATTTTAACAATTTTTAATGGCAATATAATATTGAAGTTGTAACACTTAATATTTGAGTCTTATTTCAAGTGTTAAAGCTTCCAGACTGGTTTAAAATGTGCTGTATTTATTTATTTTTTTCAAAATTGTGCACCCTAATACTGTTCAGTGCTCAGTTAAACCAGTTGCTGTGACACCCACTGTGCTCATGTTGAAAAACACATGCAATGTTCTAGGCCATTAAACACAGATCTTCACCTTCACTGACGTTCAGGTGTCAGGTGTAGTTAACGTGTTTTTATGTAGTTCTTTTACATTGAAAGGTCTGTACATGTCTGCTGCTCCTGACATGTTCTTCTGGAGAAAGTCTCCTTGTGTTTTCTCATTTGTCCTCCTGTCGGTTTGACAAACGTCTCTCTCCCGTGCCGATAACAAACACATTAGCGGGGGCAGTCATGGCGGAGCAGACAGAGATGGTGGGTGGAGGAGAGCTCTCACTTTGACCTTGAGTCCGGATAGTACACAGCATTAAGAGCTGTTGGTGGTGTGAGCATGGATAAAGTGAAGCATATCCAGCACGTCTGTGTCTGCTAATGAGGCATGAGTCATCAGTCACAGCTGTCTTTTATTTTTTTCCAGCTCAAGAGTGAAAGAACATAGCGTATGTGAAGTTTCTATGTAGTAAACAAAGGACAGAGCTAGTTTAAGTGCCAAACAGTCTAAAGCAAACTATGATGATTAAAATCCATTTAAAACTAGAAAGCACTCATAGGTAGGTCTTTGTGTAGGTAATAACCCACGTAACTGAGGCAACCCCTGAAAAAAGGAAGCAGATAAGACAACTTTTAAACAATTCCAGTAAAGATACGTCCTGCTTAACATTAAAAGGTCAAAGCACTAAATAAATAACCATAGGTATAGTTAAGATTTGACTTCCTCAATACACCCTAGTCAACAATAAATCTACAAATGGAAGCGCCTCTAATGCAATAATGTAATTAAACGTATGCTCTTTCTTTGTGGCACATTTTCAGTGACAAAGATAGGCCCTCTAACAACCAGACCTGAAAATGGTTCTTTGACGTTATTTTTAGATTTTAAATTAAGCAAATGTCATCAACAGGGGCTGTGTGTGAGCTCCACTAATTGTCTCTCAAACTATTACCGGTATAACTCGAGACATTAGGCACGCAGTCAGAACAGCCCAGGATTCTAATAGCCACTTTGTGTTTGGAGAAAGACCAGACGAGATTTTAGAGATCGTCTAAATGGGAGAGAAAGGCTCTTTTAGAAATCAATGGGTCATAAAATCGAAGGCAAAGGAGACTGAAAATCACTGTGAGAAATTCAAGATTGATTTGTTAATGCAGCAAAAGCAAGAGTCAATTTTTGGTCCAGGGATATCTGACAAATGACTGGACTGTATAATTAGGTGATCAATGCCAACTTTGAGCAAGGATCAGATTACCGGTAGTTAACAGCAGCTTCATGTACTAAAAAACAAAACAATTACTAACCATGACTCTCCACCATTGCATCAAGTTAATTTGTTACGGGATGTTCAAGTGAAAGTATCCAAACCCATCCTCTAATAGCAACTATATTTTTTTTAAATCAACACTGTGTACCTTTTGTCCTCTAGATGGCGATACTGACTGTTGTTCTAAATAATCCAACATGGCTGACACCACCGTACAATTAACAAGTTTTGTATCGTGTTTCTTTTAAGTAAATCTAAATTAGCCAAAAGATCACCTTTGTGCAACGCCCTAACAAATTGAGTGGTTATCAACGGCATCTGGAGTAAAAATGTCAAGCTAAATGTGCACACTCGTTGATTTGCTGAGGCTAAAAAAAATATTATTGAGTACTGTGTGAAATGAAGTATAGTGTGTGGCTTGGTTTCTTGTTTTCTTTGTATATTTGAAAGACTTCATTGCCCCAAATATGTTTGACCCATCCTTTTGAAACCACAAACCCCTAATTTACACCAAGAGGAGAGCGGTGCTGAACAGCAGCAGAACATCAGTCAGGGTACAGGGGGAATGTACACAGGAAGTATAGGCCCGGAGTACGAAAATAAAACTTCTGCTACACTTTCAAAATAAAAGCATGTAGTGGTGAAATGAACATCAAGGCATCTCTGGACGAAGGACGAGGGAATAAGTCAATTTAATACCCTAGGCACGTGTACAAGGATTATACACAGAAAGAGAAGGCATGGGACTGTATAGCCACAGCTTTTGGGGGCAAGTAATTAATTACACAAGTATAAATTCACTTTTGAGGCTAGTGATGAGTTTAGCTGCAGACATGTCCCAGTGTTGCATCCAGCTTCCAAAGATGGAAGAGATGACTTTGCCTGTTTTTTTTTACCCAAATCATAAAATACATGTGTAAAATACAGAGGGCATATCCAAATGAGCCTCTGCGGAAAAGCGTCTGAAAGTCCTCGGTGTGAAATGTTCTGCTGAAGTTCCGCATGTTGATAGGGAAGATCGGAATACTTGGAGAAAACCCACCCAGACACAAGGAGAATATTCAAACTTAACACAGAAAGGCCTCATTGAATAGAGAAATCAAATCTGGAACCTTCTAGTTGTGAGGAGACTAGTCTAATTACTTTGCCAAAGTGCCATACACAAACTTTCTTACAAATGTATTTTATTTAGAACATTAAAAACAACCAAAACCAGTTGTTGGGTATATCCACAGGCTCTGTATCTGTTGCATGCTGTACAATTGATTTCGGAACATAAAAATGTATTTAGATGCAGCGTGCGGCAACAACAATGACGACAAAGTGTCTACTCGATGCTCTACAGAAAGATTTATTCCTGCCTTTCAACAAAGCGTCTCCCACTGAGAGCAGCAGTTAAATCCAGGCTGCTGCAAACATCTGATAAAGCTTGACAGCAGCGCGGGAACACGAAAACTGGCAATGACAGACAGCTGTGAGATTAGCACAAAAAAACAATGCTAGCTTAATGGTTATCGCTGCCATAGAGAGATGTGCAAGAAAAATGGTGTAGCCGCTGTCACACCTGCTTATTCATGTTCAAAATGGGCTTTTATGTAAATTTGAATATTGTTTTTGAACATGTATTGCCAACAAATGTGCCAGGATAAAACAATTGACAGACAAACAATCAATGCACTTCAGGACTGGCTTTTAGTGAGCGGAAAGAAAGCTGGGTAATGGTTGGGCCTAAACAGAGTACACACTGTAAAAAGGAAGTTAAACATGTAATATTTGCAGGTATTTTCAAAGCTAAAAAGGAACTACAGGGTTTTCCATTTCTTAGTTTCACGGTCTCTCTGACTAACCATACATCACATGTGCAGTCGGTCAATCAAATATTATTAATAAAACATCTGTACATTCTCCTTAACTGTGTGGTATAGGAAGCTAAAACTACACTTAGATTTTGAGTTGAACTAACTTGCTAGAGACATTTTCGTAAACAAGTGAAGAAAAGTAGTGCTGCAATTAGGGATGGGAAAATATACAATATTAACAATAACAATATTGTTTATCTGAATAACAACACTGACAATTAATTTATGGTGGCTATATTTTATTATTGCAATAACTGTCATTTAGTTGCACCACAATGCCCATTGGACTTTATTGTGAACAGATTATGTGATATATTTTGTGTAAATTCAGGTGATATGGGCCCACAGAAAATAAAACTGTGTGATAAGAAACTTTTAACCTACAGTAAAATTTTAAAGGCCTTTTTTAAAACTTGTACATTGTTGATTACTTATCGTGATATTATCGCTAATTGCAATTATAACGGTTAAGATAAAACCCATACAAATTTATATCGTTCCATGCCTAGCTTATGTAAACTTTGTTTACCGAGGTCAAATGTGGACATTGTATGAAAAGGGAAGTCACAAAGCATAGTCATTTTTCCTCATTGACCAAAAAAAATAATGCTATTCTTATTTATAGCTATAACGTCTCCTATACCAAACACTAGCAACAACATGAATATACCGGATGTGTCCTACAGAAAAGGTGCCAGGGATCCTACAATGGCCGCCATAGAGACTAAGCGCTCGCAGCTGCACGGGCCTTATCGACACACACAGGTGGCTGCTTCCCCTCTTATTTACACAGCAACACAAAAAAGGAACCGAGACGGTGGAAATAGTCATGTAGGTTTAACACCACAAATGTAAACGGACATTTCTTCATCACAAGAGTAATGCAAGATGTGAATCATTTAACTAGTAAATTAGTACTACTACAACTATTACTGAAGAATTTACCTCATAATAATATATGTAATAATGACAACATAACTAATTAATTCAATGCATGGTAGATTGGAATGCATAATTTGTAAATAATAAATGAACTGGTTATTTCACTTAGGCCTGTCTTTAACTTGTTTCATGGTTAAATAAAAGGTCAAATAAAAAGTGAGTAGTTATATAAAATGTGATACTAAAACCCAACTCAAAACAATACATAATCCTTACTTTTGGTCCTTTACTGACAACTAGTGACTGGAGTTTGTATCTTGGTGCCTGCTGGGATTTTAACCTCATTAACCTTTAAGTGACTGAGCTACAGTGGTCCCAAACTAAACTACAGGCCAAAAGACAATATTCAACCATAAGAATGGAATAAAATCTTTAAAATGTCCGTGATCTAGACCTCATTCTGGATCCATACAGAAAACCTAAATTTCCCTCCATTTTTTACCTTAAAAGTCCAGCAAAAATATTTTCTTATCTCATTGTCAGACTGGTTAAAGCTCTCTCTTAAAACCACCAATATTGCCTTATAAGCTTTTAAGATGTGTTCGTTGGGCTACTTTTCATTGTCCCCCTAATCCACCCAGGTTGGGATTAGCATTACTGTATAAACTCACTTGTCTAGCGAGCCTGCGGGCCTCCCAGTACGGCTTGGACTCCTCCACGGCCTTCCCGATCTTCTTCACCAGTTCATCCAGTTTAACCGTGGCTTCTACCAACACCGAGCGGAACTTCTGCCTTGCATCCTGAACATAAGGCAGAGAGACAGTTACAAGAAAAGATATTGCAAAATAATTATCACAAAAATATATCTCAATGGTCTTCGAGTACCTCAAGAAGCCATTTCTAACTAATTGAACCTTAGTCTAAATATGACCAAATATATTAATAATGCAATAGTCAACATAGTTATTGAATATAAAAAAAATGTATTGGGTGGGTTCTGCATGCCGTCCCCGTGTTACCGTGGGTCATCTCCGGGTACTTCAAATTCCTCCCACCACTCAAAGACATTCATGTGTTGGGAAAATTGATCACTCTAAATTGTCCCTAGTGAAAGAATGTGAGAGTGGATGGTTGTCTGTCTGTGCATGTCTCGGTGTCAGCCCTGCGACTAACTGGCACTTGTCCAGGGTGTGCCCCGCCTAAGGCCCATAGTTACTGGGATAGGCTCCAGCCACCCGTTACCCCTAAAGGGAAAAAGCAGTAGAGAATGAATTAATTCATTCATTGTACCGTACAGCCCTAGTCTAATCTTAAATCTGTTTTTGTAGTTATACATATTTTTGTATTTGTAAAGCTGCAAAAGAATGCAATTAAAATGGCATCTAACAAAACACCAACGATTCTATAATAAACTCTGGACAATCCTTAAAGTATGCGAGTATGTGTTTAATGTGTTCAAAGGGCGTTTTTATATTTCTATCCTTGACCTCCATGTCACTTTACTGTCACAGCTCTGAGAAGTGAAACTAGTTCTAAAGTATGATTCACTATAGTCAAAGGCCCTGGTGGAAATACATTTGTATATTTTATCATCAGTCATAGGTTTACAGCATGTGCCAACAGTTTTTACAGAACCAGAATGTGAAGTGCTTAAGACTGTCACCATTTTCAATAACCAAGTCAAATAGTCAGTATATAACATTTAATTGCCACAAATATTAGCAGTAGATTGATGTTTGTCCGACTACAACCTCATGTGGCAAAGAACTTTGGAATCTTGTCAATATAAGGAAATTACATCAGTCAGGCAGCATGGTAAATAATAGCGAATAACCCGACTGCCCAGATGATCTGTTACACAGGGTTATCTCAGACAACTTGCAGAGAAAGGCTTAGACAGAGGACTAACTCTGGTTACATAGAGGTTAAACACTTGTACTAAAAGATACAATTACCATGTTGGAAAAATACCACGTTCCTTACAAATTAATGCAAACAATTGATTCTTCCTATTGAACTGGCAATTGGTCCCAAACAGTCAAGGTTATGAGGAAATCCCATAGCTTTGAGACGTACAAGCCCCAAAAAGCAATATGAAAATTGCTGAGAAATTTGCAAAAGTTTGAGATGAGAACAGAAAAAGTACACCGAGCACTTGTATAAAATGTTACTGAACACAACAGTACAGCAAGTGACAAGGAAAGGAGCTCAAGGTTCTTTGAAAATTGTTCTAAATAAAAAACATGGAATGCTCAGCAGTTTTTAGTTTGTGTCAGCTTTATCTAAACCTGCTCTAGTCTGATGGAATTTTCAGTTCTTACCTTGTATAACAAACTTAATGTGATTTTAGCTGTAACTGTGCTATTGCAACCATTCTTTTGCTGTACCACCTCATAGGGGCTGTGCGATATTGCAAT
>JAVQKC010176773.1:0-17013 GCA_036025475.1 Philypnodon macrostomus
CACACATACACACACAGATCACATACACACACAGATCACATACACACACAGATCACATACACATACACACAGATCACATACACACACAGATCACATACACATACACACAGATCACATACACACACAGATCACATACACATACACACAGATCACATACACACATACGCACATACACACACAGATCACATACACACATAAAACACATACGCACATACACACACATACACACAGATCACATACACACATACACACACAGATCACATACACACATACACACACAGATCACATACACACACATACACACATACGCACACCAACGCTACTGAAAACATTACCTCTTTAATAATAAACATGTGCCACATATTGACTTTTCAACAGATATGCTCGTCGACTTCACAAGACCGTGCGTCGCCTGGTCCCTGACTCTGACGTTAGATTCCTCCTCTCAGAGAGTGGCAGTGCTAAAGGAGCTGCGATGGTGACTGCCGTGGCCTATCGTCTCACAGACCAGGCCCGACAGATACAGCAGACCATGGCAGAGTTCAGGCTGAACAAGGCCCAGCTGCTGGAGGTGAAGAAGCGTATGCGGGTGGAGATCGAGAAAGGACTGGGCAAAAACACGCACAAGGAGGCTACGGTCAAAATGCTGCCCACGTTTGTCCGCAGCACACCTGACGGGTCAGGTGAGGAATATTGGTCAATATGTAAATAATGTTATTTAGGGCAATAGTTCTCAAACTGTGGTACGTGGGCTTGTTCTATTGGTACTCAGGACTATATTGCAGTGTCTGGTATAGGGAGCTTAATCTTTGACTGGGTTTAGACCTTGTTTAGATCTGGCTTAGAATTAAAATTCTGGTTAAGACCAGGATTTAACTTGGTTTTACCCTGGTTAAGACTTTGTTAGAACTTTATTTAGTCCTTGTTTAGACCAGGTTCACTATTTCATACGCACCGAAAAAAGATTATATAGGTGTTTCTACGTAAGTGGTTATTGGATTATACATATTTTTATGTTGAGCTTTCTCAAAGTGTTTATGAACATTTTTGAGTCCACAGTCACATATTGGCACACTGACGGTGAACATCATTCACACAACCACATTCATACATAGACAATTGTGTACAGTGTACAGTGTTCTCCCTGTAGGTCCCCAGGGGCCGCACAGTAGTTACCCACTGCTCCTGATAGGTCGCCCCAGCAGCATTCAAGGGTGGGTCAAATCAAAAGGACACATTTCCCCCTGGGGACAGTAAAGTGTACCTAACCTATAACCTTCACCAGTGTTTACTTTTACTTTGTGTTACAACTGGGTTAATGGCTTTAATGTTCAGCCCTTTTATAGCTCTATATTATTTCATAAAAGGGATAATACTCGTGCTGAAAATGGCCTTCTTTGCAATTCAAGCTGTTTTTTTGTTTACTGTGGATATTTAAAAAAGCCAAAAAAGTCAGTCCATATATAGCCACCAATTGTTGCTATGGTTTTCCTTCAAAGAGTAATGAGTAATGAGAATTTCTTTGGGCCCTTTGCGTCGGGGTCATGCATTTATATTAATAGGCAGTTTCTAGACCAATTTACCCAGGAACACAGTATATTTCTTAAAAAAAGACGATGGGATTTAGGCGAGTTACACCCTGGACAATGGCCAGTCGCAGGGCTGACACAGTGAAATACTCATTCATCCACAATGAGCAATTATAATTCTCCTAATACATGCACTTTGAAAACTAAAAGTAAACAAAGTAACACAGGGAGGACATAGATTGTAGTCTAATTTTGGGTAATCATTTCAATAAGACAATATGATTTAGACAATATGAACCAATGTGAATTGCATAATAAACATACAGTGCTGAAGCTGAACTTTTAAAATGATCTATTCCAGTCCAGAGGCTAATCAGCAGAGATAACTGCAGGTGTCAGTCAAGTTCAAAAAGCTCAATGTTTTTCAGACACTATTTATTGCACCATTATCTTTTTTGTCACAGGGTTGAGGAGCAAGGGGTAAAAAATAGAACCAAAATGCAGACTTTCGAGGATAATTTTAATTATCAAACAAAAGGTGTCCAAAAACATAAACAAAACTCACTTAAAAAAAAAAACGGGGAACCTTGGACGGAGGATGAACATGGACGTCACGACACTGCCCCACACTTGACATAAACACTCACAAGTACAAATCCACAATGCACCGACACCAACAGGGGGAAACATAGAGACTAAATACAAAGGCCAACAAGACACAGGTGAAACCCATTGGGGTGTGGCAGGTAATCACACAGGAGGGATTCACCGGAGGAAACAGAAAAACAGGGAGCCAAACCAAAACGAGTCAAACATCACAAAATAAAAGAGGTACACAACTGAACATAACAGTTTTACTCTCACAGTTTTATGTGACTGGAACGGTTCCAAAGATTATTAAAAGCTCAAATGTGGTCCTCAAAGTGCAATAACAATAGATTGCAATCATTCATTATGAAAGAAACTTTATTCACCCCACAACAACACAGTTAGCCAAAACATTAATTCTGAAGCTTAAGCTTAATTAAAGCAAAGTCAGTCTATTCCAATGCCATTCACTGAAACTTCCTAACTCAGTTTATCCCTTTAGCAATTGTGGATGGCATTCTATCCTCACAACTATGGGCCTAAGGTGGGGTAGACCCTGGGCAGATAACATTTGGTGAAATAAAAACAATCCAGTACACTGAATCTATCTATCTCAGCAACTATGGGCCTGAGGCTGGGGTGCACCATGGCCAGATTAGTACATTTAATTTAACTTTTTATTTTTTGCACAGAAAATGGAGACTTCCTGGCCCTGGATCTCGGAGGGACAAACTTCCGAGTGCTTCTGGTAAAAATCCGAAGCGGGAAACGGCGAACCGTGGAAATGCACAACAAGATCTACGCTATTCCCATTGAGGTCATGCAGGGGACAGGAGAAGAGGTACACACTCCCCCAATATTTACTTTTAGATCTTCCATGTGTATTGTATAAAGAAATAATGTACTAAAAAAGCTAAACACGTCTTTAACCATGGACATTTTGATTAGCCTGTTATGTAAGAAAGTTTAAAATATGTCTCTATAAAATCAGTTACTATAAGTCCAAAATGTACCTAAAACATTGCGCCTGACAGGTTGCCCCAGTGACATTGAAAGATGCAGGACAAATTTAGTTACATTATAGTTATTATAGTTAAAGTCAGGACCTTCAAATGCCTGCATAAAAACTAGACAAAGTAGGTGGAAATGTAATACTAGCCAAAATGAAAATATACCAGTATTGGGTTGGCTAATGTTAAAACAGTTTAATCTGACATTTTAAAACAGTATCAGTAATGTTGATGTGTTTGTTTGCAGCTGTTTGACCACATTGTCCACTGTATCTCGGACTTCCTGGACTACATGGGGATGAAGAGTGCTCGTCTGCCATTGGGGTTCACCTTCTCCTTCCCCTGCCACCAGACCAGCCTGGATGCTGTATGTTCACTAACCAAATTGCAAATAATACATTTTAAGGCAATATAATATCCTCTGCTCAAAACTAAATATATGTGAAAACACACATTCAGCTTTGAACGGCAAAGGACTCCTGAGTACTACTGCAATTAGTGCCACCAATGGTCCCTGTACCACAGTTTGAGAACCACTTTAGTAAACATGTCAAAAGCTGATGCCAGAGGGCAGAGGAGAATGGCTAGACAGCTTAGAGATGATAGTAAGGTACAGTAACTCAAATAATTGAGCTGTAACAATGAAGGTTTGCAGACAGCTATCTCACATCAAACCAAGCTGTGCAGTTAACTGAAGCAGAAGACCACATTTAATAATAATAATAATAATAATAATAATAATAATAATAATAATAATGGGTTATTTATATTGTGCAATTTTTCATTCACGCCACAATCGCACGCTGGTGGTTAGCTACAAGGTCTACCTAATAAAGTAGCCAGTGAATCCAAATATACCACAAAGAGTCAAAAGCCAGTGTGCCAGTCACAAGCCAGGATAAATAGAGATGTGGTCGTGTGTAAATAAAATAATACCTATAAACAATTTGTTGTTTTGGGGTTTTTTGCAGGGCATCCTCGTCACTTGGACTAAAGGCTTCAAAGCCACAGACTGTGAAGGTGAGGATGTGGTGGACCTACTCAGAGAAGCCATCAAAAGGAAAGAGGTAATGTCCCGCAAGTCAATTATGTAATACAGCACAAGACTTCAATGTTAACCTTTTAAGTGGTCTGAAATATATATTTTTAGTTTGTATTTTCAATAAAGATGCAGAGTTTTTTCCACCCAAGTTTTTTGACTATCTGTGACCCATACTGAATTAAATTTTATCATTGTAGATGGAGAACGCTGTAAGTATAAAAGGCTCTAAATTGGTAAAAAGGTAGAATAAAGCCAGACCGCAGCGATGTGTGGGTTATCTTTTACAACAGCATGTAATAACACTGTATGTATTTAAGTAAATACATTTTTATTATCTGAAGTGTTGGTTAATACATCCCAATGGTTTCTCTACACTAGTGAGTCCAGAAATGTGAATGAACTGCATAGTGTGAAGTTAATATTGTGCCAGTGATAGTCATTCTATCTGTAAATCTGTTTTTTGAGACTGAATTGTTGAATTAATGTGCTGTTTAATGTGGTAACAGTAGGTAACTCTAATTCATCCTCAGTCATCATCCATCATCATTATTGTCTAATGAAACTAACCCTGTCATTTTCTCTTGATTGTTTAGACTTTGTTTTGCTTTATCATCATTTGAGGTGTTCCTTTTAACACTATAATTAATCCTTGTTTAAGTTGTGCTGTGAGGGTAAAGAGGGCAATCAAAACACAATTTGAGTTATTACTGTTGAAGTTTTTTTTTTAGAGTGAGAAATGCTTCAGAATTTTCTTACAATAATATTGTACTAATGAATTTGGATATTAACATGAATAATCCAAAATTACATTAAATAAAATATAGATTATTTGTATGTTTTAAAATATATATAATATTTATCATCCATATTAACTATTCATTGGCAATAGATGCTGATATTTGAATATGAAAGTGTAAATAATATTTGGACTATGTTTACCATGTGTGATTGCTTAGGAGTTTGACCTGGATGTGGTTGCCATAGTGAACGACACAGTGGGGACAATGATGACGTGTGCGTACGAGGAGCCCACCTGTGAGGTCGGACTCATCGCAGGTACCTTTTACTTTACTTTACTGTAAATTATTATATTTTATCATTTAAGAAGGGTTTGATTCATCTATTTGCTTTTATGACAACGTTATGTTCAGGTTAGGGCTGCACCTGTATTGGGGGTATATGTTTTTTGACATAGTTCAACTAAATGTAAATTTAAGCAGAAAGAGAAGAAAATGCATTTAAGATCAGTGTAAATTAAAACCTAGAGGCCAAACAAGGACCAAACCAGAACTAAATCAGTCCCAATCCCAATCCATTACTACGTCATGGCTTAACGAGGACTAAATCAAGATGAAACCAGAGGGCTGTTTCATAAAACTGTCTCAGAACAGTTAGACTTGGGAACCCACTCCTGACTTAAGTGGGTTTCACCAGACTGTGTTTGTCTAATCTCACTAATACAAGACAGGTTCAATGAGTTTGACTTAGCGTCCACAAAATCAATCCCAGAATCCATCGAGAAACAACAGCAACATGTGAATGAGGAGAGTTTAAACATTCATCCTTCTGCTATCCTGGGGCATTCTGACAATTAATTAGAAAACACCCCATTGCACAGTGGTCTAGTCTAAAGTCTATGAGATTAAACAAAACTATAATCTGTGATTTATCACAAACATGGCTCTGTTTGTAAACTTTCATTTCAGTTTATTGATTTTTACTCAAAAACAAGATAAAAGATCATGTAAATTATGTATGTATTTGAAGATTGAGAGTGTTTTCTGTAACACTGTAAACACATTTCCCTGTACTGCCCACAGTGAATACAAACAACATAAAGTCTATGAAAAGTATCATTCATAATACAAACAAATGCAGCAGAAATATAGTGGTACAAACAAATACAAAAAATATAAAGAGGGAAGGTTTGCTTGCCTCAGATTTTATACTGTATTTTTTTTGCAACCTGAAATATAGATTAATTTGAATCACTACGTCAACGTACATGCCAACCATATTTTTAAAGAAATTAGAAATAGACAGATCCAATGAATGACCTTTGGCCTTTCCTTGTGACCCTATACCTGTTACGCACGCTAATGTATAACAACTGTATGGGCTCTGGCAAAACTGATTTTAGAAACAAGACAATTTTTTAATTTTAATTATTTGCATATTAATATTTTGTTTCTTTATTTTTTCCATTATTTCAAGCACAATGAATCTTGGCCACAAGATGGCAGTAATACAGTACTATGTTCCCCATCAGTGTTGAATTCCACAAAGTGTTGTGGCTAAGCTCCCTGCATTAGTTTCCATAGTGACTGAGTGAAACTTGAAGTAAGCCTAGTTTATAAAATGCAAATGGAAATAAAATAAGCCAGACTCAGCCGAGTAAGCCCGTTTTATAAAACAGCCTACTGGACTGAACTTGAGTACTTTATCATTAACTTTAACTATCCTAGATATTCTGAGAACCGCAACATAATGTACATTTAAATGATATATCATGTAATTGTGCAGGTACTGGCAGTAACGCGTGCTACATGGAGGAGATGAAGAACATAGAGATGGTGGAGGGGAACGAGGGTCGCATGTGTGTGAACATGGAGTGGGGCGCTTTCGGAGACAACGGCTGTTTGGACGACATCAGGACGATCTATGACCAGGCCGTGGACGAGAACTCACTTAATGAAGGAAAACAGAGGTAAACTACATCCCATAATAATCCACTGGACACTTCAGTTCAATTCTGCATTAGAGGAGAATATAATGAAATATAGAAGCACTCATTAAGGCGCCGTGTTAATTGAAGCCATCTGTTTGTGTGTGGCAGGTATGAGAAGATGTGCAGTGGCATGTACCTGGGAGAGATCGTCAGGCAGATTCTAATTGATTTGACCAAACGAGGATTTCTATTCCGTGGGCAAATCTCAGAGACGCTGAAGACCAGAGGCATCTTTGAGACCAAGTTCCTCTCACAGATTGAGAGGTGAGGTTTTCACTTCAGGTTATAGGGATGCTAAATATTTTTTGAAATTACAGAAATTGTATAATAAGTACAATAAAATCAAATACAACGATTTTTTGGCCATTGATATTGACAAAAATATGTGACTGAAGCCGATCCCAGCAACAATGGGCCTTTGACGGGGTACAGGACTGACACAGAAAGGCACTTTAGATGACAATTCTTTTAACATTTGCTTGCCTTTGGGCAGGTGGATGAAGCCAGAATACCCAGAAATAACCCACGGTAACACAGGGAGGACATTCAGAAAGATTGTAGTACTAATTGCTTTGTAACTGTGCCCCACTACAGCTGCAGATGTGTCTCAAAAAGAAGATGACTCTTGGCATTATTGCAATATATTCTGATTTTATCATTGCATTTGCTGATTGAACTATAATTTAGCAATATATTGTGCAGGCCTAACGTAAACATAAAAAATATGCATGCATGTTCTAATCTTTTCCCCTCTCTCTTCTCAATAGTGATCGTCTGGCCCTTCTCCAGGTCAGAGCCATCCTGCAGCAGCTGGGTTTGGACAGCACCTGCGATGACAGTATCATCGTGAAGGAGGTGTGTGGTACCGTATCACGTAGAGCGGCTCAGATCTGTGGAGCCGGAATGGCCGCCGTGGTTGATAAGATCCGAGAGAACAGAGGCCTGGACCACCTGGACGTCACTGTGGGGGTGGACGGGACACTCTACAAACTACACCCACAGTAAGAGATTTTAAGATATAATATGTCATTTACGGTCATGCATTTTGATGACAAGCGTAGAGGTCTTCCATTTTGTTACTTTATATTATTTGTATATATAAGATCTGGTTTCAGTTCTATTCGGGGTGGGTTCTATTACCAAAACTAGGAAGAGGCTGTTTTTGATCGGTAAACTAAAAAAATGTATGGGCTGCCATGTGGTTGGTGGTTCAATCTTTACTCCAGTTCATACAGCTGTTGCGTTACTGTCTGTGATGTGGGTGGTGTTATTTGTTATGAACAGAAAGGATTCTGGCTGCCACATCTCTGTCAGTCTGCCCCAGCTACCAGCCAACTGTGGGGTAAATAGATAATGGACTCAGTTGTAAAAGCCTATAATAAACAATTATCATCATCATTTTCGGAGCAAAAAAAGCTGTCCTACGATCTAGGCATTTTGACAGGCAAGCTAAAAATGTGTTAAATAGACTTCCACGTAGGATTTTATAAGCAACCTCATTGACCCCGGGGAAGACCTAGGACACGCTGGAGGGATTATATCTCTCAGCTGGCTTGGGAACGCCATGGAGTCCCCCTGGAAGAGCTGGAGGAAGTGTCTGGGGAGAGGGAAGTCTGGGTATCTCTGCTTAGACTGCTGCCTCCGCAACCCAGCCCTGGCTAAGCAGATAAAGATGGATGAAGTGTCTTTTGTAATTTTTTTTATTTGTACTTAATGGGAAATAATGTTTTTCTTTTATTTATTTTTTTACAGTTTCTCTCTAATCTTCCATCAAACGGTGAAGGAGTTGGCCCCTAAATGTGACGTGACCTTCCTGCTCTCGGAGGACGGCAGTGGGAAGGGAGCGGCTCTCATCACTGCAGTGGGTGTTCGCCAAAGAGAGCTGGAGGCGCAACACTAAAGACTTAATCCCCCAAAACGTAATCCCAATATCTTCAAATAGGACCCCCGAAAATATCCAAAAATTACCCCCAAATAGGTTGTGTTCATGTCAGATCACAACATTCTAAAGGCCAGTAGTTTTTGATTGAGCTGAAAGCAGGGTAATCATTCGATGGTGAATCTGGTGAAACTACGATTACTAGGCCTATCGACATGACACAAAAACTGCCATAACGTTCAGAATTCTCCGTCAGTGTGAATTAACTACATGTGAAAGGGTGTAGTCACTAAAGCCAATTCACTAACGCCTAAGCCAGTATACAGGGAGTTACGTCATCAGATTCAGTGAGGTAATCAACACAATTTAACAAAATAAATTACACCCGTCTTCATTTGAGGTTATGACATCTTCAAACACTACAATGTGAACACAACCTATTCCATTCTGTGTCCATTAACCTGCTGCTACACCTGTATATGTCCCCCCACACAACTAGAGCTGGGCATTAAGACCAATCATTTAAATCAATCAAGGCATTTTTCATTATTCAATTATTACAGTATTTTGTTCTTGACCACTGTGTTTGGCGATAACACATTTACTCCAAATTTCCAAATGAATGTCTGCTGGTAAGAAAAATAAGATTGCATCATACTCTGCCTGGCCAGTGTATTGGATAATTACTGTATGGGTGATTACAGTATGTGCCCAAAGGATGAGGTCAGCTGACTACCTGAATATACAGAATGACCAGGGTTTTTTTCCCCCCTCACGGCATTGGCGTGTTGGTGCCAATGCCCGGGATTCATCGGGATCAAAGTGGTTCATGGAGCACGAGGCATCTTTTTCACACATGAATGTCCAGACCGTAACCCTTGACCTAACACCACAGATCACGGTATATGAAAAAATACAATAATTCTGTATGTATTCTGTATTGGTCAATTGCCCAGCCCTGCACCTCACGTTCCCATTCGCAGCCGTGACTCCATGCCCCGCCCAGAGACACATGCTGCATCATAAAAAGTCAATATGTCTTTTTACTGCACCTTTTATTATGTTTGTAAATGTACTTCTCTTTAGGCTCGTCAATAATCATTACTAAGACCATATTAGGTGTGTGCAATATACTGTATGTGTGACTGTGTACTGCTGATTTTATTTTTATATGGAGCCAGATACAAAGATAAATGTATTTATGATATAGCAGAGGCCACTTCCTGGAGTGGTAATTCTCAACTGATGGGACTCATACTTATTTTACTAGAGGCTTTATGGGACAAGTATTTGAAAATCTTGCCATTTTAAACAATATATAGCCATGGAGTAAGCAAGAAACTACACTTTTGAGGCTAAAGTGGTAAAGCACAACTGAAACATGGTGGTTCAATCCTTGCCCAGTTTGTACTGCCATTGTGTCCTTGGGCAAGACACTTCACCCACCACGCCCGGCCAGTATAGGCATTGTTTGGCTGCCACGTCTCCGTCAGAGAGTTAGCTTACCACTTTGGACAAGACCCCACCCACCTTGCCTGAATCTATGAATGAATGGTGTTTGTGTGATTTGTAGACTCTATGGTATGGCTGCAAGTTCTCTATCAGTCTGCCCCTGGACTGCTGTGGCTACAAAGGTATTGATTTGTCACAACCAGTGCTTTGAGTGTCTTGTAAAAGCACTATATAATTTGGATGGATTACTTTTGGATCCTGTCCCATCATTTGAGAACCACTGCAATAGTAAAAAGCTTACTAGGCTAAAAATGTCTGCAAATTTTATATTGAGAGTTACACCAAGCAGCATTTTAATGTAACTTCCCTTCTTTGCCGAAAAAACAAGGACTTGAACCCAGATAATCTTGAATAGACAATTCACTAAAGCTTCTAATGCCTCTTTGTGTAACTGTAACTCACTTAAAGGGAAACAATGCGACTTTTTCAATCAATGTGATGAATAACGACGGTGAGAATTTCTCTTATGCACTGACCCACTGACCCTATCACTGGAAGTGTCGGTCAGGTCACAGATCTCACAAGAAAACATCAGTGGCTTTTCCACAGGCTCTTACAGAATGGGGAGAGAGCAAACAGATAGAAAGATGCTGAACTGATTCAGACCTGGTATTTTTGTGGTGGATCTTGGAAGTACTACTTTGATGTTGTATTGCATTTTTCCGACAAGGCTTTCTCTGAAATTAATTAATTCTCCGTAGAGAAAAAAGTTGCATCATTCCCCTTTAAACATGAAGCTGCACCATTTTTAGGAGAAGGGTAGAACAAAAACCCAAAAGCGGGAAGTATTAGCCAATTATCCTGTTGCTAATTGTGAATCTAAACTTATTGATGTTGTTGTGACTTCTTCCACTTCTACTCATTGTATATGTGCAAACTGAATAAATGTCTCTTGAGCCCCCCTCTCTGTGGCGAGAGGTAACTGCGAGTTGCTTTTGTTGTGTGTGTAATTTTGTGGCCGGGTTGTCAGTGCGTCCTAAACTGTAACAGACCTGTAGCTTTCTAAATGTGTCCAGAGCTCTGTGGAGAATGCATGCCTTACATTAAGACGAAGGGGAGTGATGGATTGTCGAATTTCATTATTTTTATTTGTATTATTATGATAGATTTGTGTACCACTACTCATTAAATTATTTTGTTGTGGAGTAAAAGTTGTGTCTGTTTTTTTAATGAGAAAGTATGCAATATTTTATATGTATTAAAACAGTTAATAGTGGGGTTTAACTCTGGTGGTTGTTAGCACTTGGTTGGGTTAGATTCTTAGGCTAATTGATACAATCACTTAAGAGTGTAGTCTGCATGTTCTCCCCATGTTACTGTGGGTTCTCTCCTCTTCCCTCCACTGTCCAAAATGCATGTGTTAAGAGAATGTATTACTCCAAATGCCCCCCTAGTGTATGGATTTGAGATTAGTTCTGTGTATGTTTCTAAATGTAAGCCCTGCGACTAACTGACTGGCCTTTGTCCAGGGTGTACCTCGCCTGAGGCCCATAGCTGCAACAGGCTACAATCAACATCCAGCTAGATTAATGAATGTTTATCAGCCTCATTGCACCTCTGTGAAAAGTTTAATAAATGGTCTAGGCTTAATTACTGAGCTTCTGTTGAATGGGGTAATGGCCTTGTCAACATATCTGGCTGGCACAAGAACAAAAAACAAGTGCATGAATGAAGCAAAACACGTCTCTAGGTATGTTTCTGATGAGGGAACAGCTTCATAACATAGTATAGGCCCTTTAAAGTAAGCTCTGAAACTTAATTAAAGGGTGTGAACGGAACATTTTTGGGTAGTGTGCCTTTACAATCAAACCGAGTTGGGCCAGCAGTGACATGCATAATCCTGTCATACCAGACACTTAAAACCATCAGACACATGTTTGGCAAGTATGTTTCTTCTATAGTGACATACTATTGAGTATTTGAATGTAATAAATCAATTTTAATGCACTATATTAATATTATGAATATTATTGTTACCACTATAGAGTGATGCCTAATGAGTGGGAAGTAAGAAACATCTGAAGTGCTTTAATTTGTGTTACTTTGTAAAGACATTTAGTGAGATTGTTTGTAATCAGGGCCGGCCCAGGCTATAAGCAAACTAAGTGGCTGCTTAGGACCCCGTGTCCACCCATACATGCATCAGGCACAGCACGTGTGAGAGAGTGTGCTGCATGATCAGAGAGAAATTCTGATCATGCAGCACATTTTAGCTGAGAGACACATTTTGTTCAATCTCTCCTGCAGCAGAGAGGCGCAGGGGCTGGGTTTGTAAATCACCTACACACAGACTGTTCTCCAGTTACACACAAGGTACCGTTTATTTTATGTCAAATGACCTCATATTCTCAGAGAAACTAAACTAGGGTTTCTGCTCTGTCCACATGCAGCTAGATTGAGCAGAGTGAAGTTTTTGCACTGCTGGAACAGAGCAGATTCAGGGGCTGGGGGCCCCTAGCAAATACCTTGGCTGGTGGCACATTTCATTTTTATTCAAAAGTTAAAATCAAAACCTACATATGAAATGATGCTTTAGCTGAAGCTCATGTTAAAATACAGCTCGTCAAAAAAAATTTAAAATCTTTTGAATCTTGAAAATAAGCTAATCAAATAAATAGCAGCAGAACAATCTGACATCCAGAATACAGGAAAATACAGATGATTATCTGAAAAGTTCTTCTTACATATATTTAAATAGCTGTAGCTACAGTCTTAGAGGCTGATAATATTGTTCTTCAGCTAAAGGGGGTCTTGGCACTTACTGTTATTGTATCAGAGTCTATTTTTACTGATTTAAAACTATATTGATGTTGTTATAAAACAGTCAATTACTGCTTAGGGCCCCCTGAAGGCATGGGCTCTGTAATGACCGGAATGATTAAATATTGTTTTATTTATGCATTCGCTTAAATACCGGCGGGGCACTCAGTCAGGACTTAGCTGTTTAGGTTGATGGGGAAACTGGAAGAACTTGCAAACTACACAGTCTAGTATCAAAACAACACTGCCTTTTGTATGTGAATCCCTTAGTTTTAATATTTAAGTGACCAGAAGGTTCTGTCAGATTCATTGAAGAATTTCAAACTGGAGAAAATCCCCAATGATAACTATGTTAAAAACAAGCTTGGGAAAAACAAATATATATTTTCTATTTCAAAATGTATTTAACCAAATATAAAACCTGGGAAAAAGATGTTTTCTTCAATATTTACCTTTCTGAGAAATCTTCTTTCTTCATCAGGCTGCAGAAATCTGTGAAAACAAACAGCCAGACTGTGACGGTAGAAAATAGGTCATATATTTTTGTAATTAATTAGTTTGTTATAATCTATACATCATTAATATAAAGCATATAATTTAATAAACATTGAAGCTTCGAATGGATCTTTTACAAACTTTTTATATTCCCTAGTCCCTGTAAAGAAAAAAAAGCTAAATGTTGATTTTAGATAATTTTTGAGCAGTTTTACTTTGGACCACTTTATGAACAATACAAAATTAGATTTATATTGGGCTTTACAATGCCTCAAGGCTTCCTCAAAGTGCTTACATTTTTGAGTCCATTATTCATTCACACCACAACCACAATATTAAAATATTTGTCTAGCCACAGCTGCCCTGGCAGGGATGTAGCAACCATTCTGTCCCAACCTATACTGTATACCAGCCCCTGCCTACTTCTTTTCTGGTACCTGAAGGGTGAATCATTGTTTTTGCAGACAGACAGACAGACAGACAGACAGATCATGAACCGTTTACGAGCCACAGCGTGTGTTTTGTTGGCCGTGTCATATACAAACTTTGCTTGTTACTTTACATCGGTAATCTCCGATGAATGATTTAAAGCAATCAACAAGAGACCAGACTAACATCTTTGTACGGAATAGGGAAAAAAGACTTAGTTGCGGCTGACCAGACTATCTCCAACCACAAAAAACACCGATCACAAAACCACATACAAAGGCAATGTGGGGTCTAGACTAGCAGGATTCGAACAGCCAACCCTCCAATTATAGAATGACGGCTCAACACTGAGCCCTCAAAGCTTTACTATACTGTACATCATCAAATTTAACAATATGGTTTAAATGTTTAATGCAAGTGATTATTGACTTATATTATAAAATACAGTGTGCAAGAATTCATTCATTCATTTTCACCTGGTTTAGTTTCACAAACCTGATCTTAACATCACTACGTCTGAATGTGATTAGCATAAAGAGACAGAAAGATGCCTACAACCGCGATTGAAATGGTGGGAAGAACCTGATACGTCAACACAAGTGCACTTTTGGGGCAAATAGTGTTTCTTCCGACCACTCACTTTGCATTATATAAACGGATGGAAGCAATTTGCATAACAGCATGTCTAAACCTGCATAAAACATTTGCACAGTAATTAAGTACCTTAATTAAGTACCTTGTGTGTATAAAGGTCCTTGTGTGTATAAAAGTCAGAATGCAGATTAATTGAATAAAACAGAATAAATACTTGATGCATCAGGTACGCATTATGACATGTCTTCATTTGAAAATAAAAATATTACAGATATTACATCATATTATTAACAGGCTTTGATATGCATTGCCTAATTGTTTAATGCAAATGACAGCGCTTAACAATAGGCTATTTTCTTTGTTAGGATTTTCCTAGATGGTGTGTGGGTGTTTTGCAGAGAGTTTGCATGGAGCCAGCAGGCACAGTGCAGGTATTTGGAGAGACGCCAAGATCCCAAAGTGGCGAGTGGTTGGCCTATGCAGTTACTAGTGCTTCAGTGGCTAATACACTGGCTAGTCACTGTTTAGAGTGGCCAACACTTTACAGAATGTTTTTTCCACTTGTTTATTTGTGGATTATTTTAGAGCTGTTCATCCATAGAATGACTACCACCAAAGGGTTTCTTAGAATATTTTTAATCAGTGTAAAGCTATCAAGTGGCTCAAACAGTGGCTGACCACAGCTCAGAGTGGCCAGTGGCCAGTGCATTTCACACACAATCCAATATAAAAATGCATTCAAGACAATTTGTCATAGTTTTTCTGTTTGTTTTGTTTTTTGTAATTCTTCATTCATTGTTTCTAGTTGATGATTAGCTCACTGAGATGAGTGGTGAGTTCTGCTATCGAAGGACCCAGGAATGATTTTTGCTTTGGCCAATGTTTATGGATTTTAGTGCCACAACATCAGGTACAAAAACCAAACAAACAGAAAAACCATGGCAAAATGGCTTGAATGCATTTTTATATTGGATTGTGTATGAAATTCAACAATTAATGCACTGGCCACTGGCCACTCTGAGCTGTGGTAACCACTGTTTGAGCCACTACACTGATTAAAAATATTCTAAGAAACCCTTTGGTGGTAGTCATTCTATGGATGAACAGCTCTACAATAATCCACAAATACGCTGGTAAACGAGTGGAAAAAACATTCTGTAAAGTATTGGCCACACTAAACAGTGGCTAGCCAGTGTATTAGCCACTGAAGCGCCCCTAGTGGTATTGGCGAATGACTGGTAACTGCATAGACGAACCACTCGCCACTTTGGGATCTCGGCGCTGCTGGGTATTTGTCCTACTTTAGTTAGGGTGTGTGGCTTTCAGGTACACGCAGAACTAGCTGAGCAACATTCACCGATGTGGATGGGTGCAAGAATCATCCATGTCGCCCTGCTCATGATGCGCGTGGGTCGGGCTGTCTGTCTCCCGACTGTCTCTGTTTAGTATTTGTCTGCAGCTCTCGGCTTGGCACAGGCGCCGCCGAGCTCTGAGGGCTTCCTGCTGCATCCATCTGCCTCCAACTAACAAGCGGCGAGCTGACACGGCGGGTAGGTAATGCATACCAGACATTAGCAACCGCAGTCAAATAATGAGCAAATGATATGTACCGTTACGTGTTTGCAACATAAAGGACAGGCAGCTAGTTAGCGGGG
Organism: Philypnodon macrostomus; assembly: GCA_036025475.1. Taxonomy (NCBI): domain Eukaryota; kingdom Metazoa; phylum Chordata; class Actinopteri; order Gobiiformes; family Eleotridae; genus Philypnodon; species Philypnodon macrostomus. Next base: position 16,222 of record JAVQKC010176773.1, read on the forward strand.
CATGCTAACTTTACTTGTTGGCACACCGCGACAGACTAGCCAGCATTGTTAGCAATGCTTCGTGGCATGCGTTGAACATGGACAAAACAAAAGCTAGACAACGTGCCATCTGGTCATAGGTGTTCGTTGTTATTCCGTGTGTGTTTAGTCGGTATGTGTGGGTGGTTTGCATGGATAAGCATGCGTGCTTTGTGCAGATTTCAGAGCGAGAGTTAAGAGGCTAATGTCAACAGCTAACGTTAGCCGTCAGCGCTTAACCTGTTTGTTCTCGTTGTCTGTGCTTTAAACAGTGTGTCTGAGCTGACGGGATTTATCTGTATTATCGTGTTGTGGTTTTACACGATGCATTACGTTGTTGTTGAAGCGTCACTTTTATAAAAAACAGTGTCATTAGTAACCACCCACGGAGCAGCCAAAATCTGACCCGCGGCACGTGCTGTCACCCAGGTGTGTCAAGTGATGCACGAATATGTCACTGTCAGCTGCAGATCACAGCGGCCAGGGGTCTCTTGGTAAACAACTGTAATTACCCAGGCCTATAGGGGCAAACTCTGTTTTTATTTATTCCACAAATGCATTTAGTGCAGGCCTTAATACGCCTCTTTTTGGCAGTAGCTGTCTTGTATTGTCTGTCACAGCCACACATGTAATGCAAATACTGTATGCACCCAAGAGTAACTAGGCCTGTGCTGTCGTCCCCGACAGCAAGGTGTATATCGGCGAAAACGGCCCCGTACGTCTGCCCATACGTGCTACAACTGTTACCAATGGGACCTTAATCACTTTTTTGAT
>JAVQKC010176777.1:0-26266 GCA_036025475.1 Philypnodon macrostomus
GAAATTAACTAATAATGGATTACAGTCGTTCTCTCTACAGCAGGGGTGCCCAAATTTGGCCTGCCAAGCACTTTAATTTGGCCCGCCAGGACATCCCAGAATTTATGGATACTAAGCCCAATTATCAATGATATAGGATGAATGTCCAGATTGCCCGTTCAGCTCAGAGTTGGCCCAATGGTTGGCTACATTACATTTTCAGATTTTAATGGATTGGTATAATATGAAAAATCTTAACTGGCTATGGGTCAAAAACTATTGTTTTCAGTTTTCATTGTCTTTAGACAACAATCTTAGCCCACGTGAATGGGAATGTTGACTGTTATATTAAAAACATCTTGAGGGAAGGACCCTCAGAATTCTGCCCAAGACAAACTGACAGATGTGGCAGCCATTCCACTCCAATGTCCTCTCTGACTACCATGACAATCACAGATAACAGTAACAATAACAACAGTAATAGTATCAGCAGTACTTGTAACATTATTTGGTTCAACACCTATGTCTTTCTATGATAACAGCACGGTTAATTGTGAGCCTTGTTGTCACATATATTGCCATCATTACAAAAAAAGCTCCTGATTACACTTAACTCCTCACGGCTAAATTCCTCTATCCACATTGTTTTCATGCTTTATCCAAATAATAAAACTGTCATTTAAGCCACAATCACAGGGACGATGTTGCTGCAGCCTTAATGAACAACATACTGCGATAGCAATTCTCACACACTAATTAAAAAACACCACGGACGGTAATGTTGAATTCACCACTTCAGCTGCAAATCGAACAGTAATTCCATTCTATGTGCTTCACTTATGTGGCTGTAATTTTTGTAACATTGAGGAGGACTTACAGCAGCCTACTGCCACAAGGACAAGGACATTTGATGCTAATGTAATCATTCGTAGACCGATATCTGAATTTATATTTATGACATTCAGATTAGGATAGGATATGCAAATTGATTAATTTGTTCTGTTAAGCACATAACCGTACATAGGACACTGACTTTTGGCAATGCTCTCACAGTGGTAAAGTTACTGCAACTTATGGAAGTAATTAAGACCTACAAAAGGCTCACATTAAATAGTTGAATAATAACACGTTTTCCCAAGGACTTAGTTGGGTAAACCCAGTTGAGTTCACTGAGAAAATAAATGGCTTAGGCTGGACATGTTTTCGTAACTGAGGTCTCTGGGGTCATTAACAGAACAGCTTGATTTAACAGATATGGCAGAAAACAAGGGGTAGTGCCAATTATGAAAATACATATATAGGTTAAGAACTTAAATATAAACATAAATACTGTCCACTTTAAATCAAAGTTAGTATAATTTTACTTAAAATAAATAAATAAGATAAATAATAATAATAATAATCCAGACTCAGTTGACATAGCTAGGGAATAATAGGTTAGGGTGTCTAGCTACATAGAGTTACAGGAGGTAAAAATATGTCTGATGCCAAGTGGCTGCTTGGTTTAATTAGATATACACTGTCTATCATTTAAATAGAATTATCTGTTTGGTTACCCAAAGCAAATGGCAAAATTCCTGTAGTATCCCAGCACTCATATAAATATCACTTACCCTCTCAGTCAGAGGTCAGAAACCCTGATGGGAGCAGGTCACAGCTATAATTACATTATCTCTAGAGTACTGGCATTTCAATCATCCTGTCAATCATCTGTTTATTGAGACCCTGCCAATACAGTTTTATGTCAATGTCAATTAAAGACACAATTATGGCGCTTTTCCACTAGCGCTACTCAACTCCACTCTACCCGCTTTTTGAACGTCACCAGTGTGACGTCAAAGCGCGGTCTGGTCAACAGTATTTCACCTCGCTGTCTGCAGTATTTTCTGTGTCTACTTTCGAGTGAAAAGTGACAAACCCATAAGAAAGTTCACCATTACCTCCCGGTCCTCCATTGTGTTTGTTTAAGTCACGTATGTATGACGTCACAGCGGTGCCGTGTGGATGTCCCCGGCAACAATAAAAGGAAAACGAACCAAACCAAGTAAAACTGAGTTAAGGAGAGTAGAGTCGAGTAGAGCTAGTGGAAAAGGGCCATTTGAAGGCTTTATTGTACTTTTTAACCAGTTTTGGAATATTGCTAATTTGTCTTTTGTTTAAACCATTATTTCTGAATTGGAAAATGTGAATCTTTTACTTGGAGTCAAAAGCTGCAAACCTGCAATGTTTGGCCACTGTGCCTTTGGTTTTCTTTGTAAAAGCAACATAGACCATAAACAACAAAAAAATGGCAATATGAAAACTAGGTAAAGATTTGCTGTCATTTAGGCAATTAGATGTTTTCTAAGGTGAAAAAGTATTGATTTTGTCTTTTGAAGTGCACTGCCAATTACGTTCCTCAGTCCAAAAAGCAATTACGGCAGAAATATTTACTTTTGTGAACTGTCCCAGGTTTTAAGTTTCAAATGTATTCTGCTGTTGAATTATGGAATTGTTTGTGATCAGACTAATTGCTTTACTTAATCTTAACGTCTGTCTATACATTTACATTGAAAACAATACACATTTTATGTACTAAGAAAAAGTATGTCTCAGTGGCAGCTCTTTACTGTGTCATTTACTGTGCTCAAATATTTGCCACACATTTGTGTAACATGCTTCCACCCCAGTGTCCAACAGGCTTCATGGGCAGCCCTACTCTGCTGCAAAAACAGTTGACAAATTTGTTCCAAGGAAAATCACTTTTGCCTTTTCTATCCCTGCAAATATTTCCTATAGGTATTTCAACTATAATGATGCCCTCTCCACTTGCTTTGATAGAAATGGCCTATGATAGATGCCTGAACTGTTTTAACTAAGAGAGAGTGTTTTGTTCAGACTACTGGTATTTTAAAAAAACATGTGCCTTTGACTTTTGGTTTATTGTTATTATTAAACCACCACTCTTGGTTTGATTAGTGCAGGTAAAAGCTTTTTTAGACTGTGTGTGGTCTGGAGTTAAACTGAGATGCCGCACCGGCAGTCTGATAAGGTTGAAAGGACAGTGTTCATGGGGCTACATCAAGTGGCATTCATGTGTCTGCCACAATAATAATCAGTAAATGCCATTAAACTGAATCATCCCATTGCCATAAAAAGAGCAATGGGCCTTTATGAGTGAACCAGCGGTTTTAAAAGGCATTTGGAAGAATGAAAAAATGAAAACAATCTTTTCTCTCAAGTAAATGTGTCTATGTTCCAAGAAAACTGCTGTATATAACATATACCACTGCTTGTATATGCAGGTTTACTAGTGTGATTATTCATCTTATACACACATTTGTTCATCATGTCCTGCATTTTTCTGGGTGGCATGTGCCTGAAGCATATCCCAGCAGCTATGGGCTTTAGACAGTGTACTACATGCTGGACAATACCATCTTAATAGAGGCTTACAGAAATACAGGCAAATGAGTATTCACATATCTTGTCACATATGCATCTATTTGTTAACATTTCTGTGTGGAGTGTGGACGTTTTTGGAAGGTACATCCTGACCCAAATCTTGGCTCAAGATCTGGAGATCAATATAGATTTTATACTAACATCTACCTAGTATTTCTAAACTGTCGACTGGGTAGTTTAAAAGCCACATCAGCTCGGCAGAGTACTCTGAGGGCCTCCATTTCCCACTTGTTTTTATCAGTGCCGCCTTAACGATCATGCAAAGTGACGCTCTCACAGCTGGAAGCTTCCTAGTCTGACCGCAGAGCTTCTCCATCGCTGGCCGTGGAGACGCACTGGTGGACTAAGTGCTTCATTCAAAGGCACCTTTAGCAGCATCCGGCCAGCTTTTCTCTGTGTTTCAACTGGGATTTAAATTGGCATCCTTCTCATCCGCAGCCAGCATTTGTAACCTCAGCGCCTGCATGGAATCTACAGTAGGCCATGTGTCCTACAGTATGCATGTGTTATGTAGAGTCTCCCTCGGATGAGCATTAGATTTTACTTGATCTCACTGCCCTGAGCTTCCTGTGTGCGTCATCCCCAGCTCTTCTGAAGCAGAAACAAGTTTGCACTGTATAATATTGTAAATGATTAAAAATAGCACAGAGAAAGCATGTCAAGAGGAGGGAGTGGAGTGTGAGTGGGGGGAAGGGTCCCGTAGAGATAGTATAATTGTGGATGTTGGTACAGAAACATGGTCAGTAAGGTTGTTTACTAGCATTCTACTTTGAGGACATTTTAAGGAATGGTCCGTCTAAAATTTGTATATGGGTTCTTCTCTTTTTGCACAAGTATTAATGTATTAATTATGTGCATTTCTAAATTGGGTATAACTTAACTGTGTCTTGTATGCAAGTTTAACATTATAGGTATTTATTTATCTAGACTTTTGCAGACATTTACAGGCCAGTTTTTTGGAGACCTGTGCATGCTGAACTCACAATCCAGTCTAGAGGAACTCCTGTTGATTGTGGCCAGACTTGTGATACTACTGTGTTGCGGTAGGAGACTTTGCAGCCAGTTATACACACTCTCGTGTCCCACCATTCTCCATGTGTATTGGACATTCGTTGACCACTTAACAGGCCACATGGACACTGCATTAATGGATTATTGGAGTGTGTGCATTGCGAATTCCTAATACCGTGAATGAACTTTGTGTCTATTATGCAGAACTATAGCACGATGGAGCCATCCAAGCTGCCACAGAAATTCTAACTCCAGCCACAAGGGGTCAGAATTGTTTTATTTGCCCATAGAAAAAGATAACAGACATTTCTACTATGGCAAATTGTCAATTATAACACAATTTCTATCTAGATGATCGTTTAATTTTTTATTTTTTACTTAATTGCCAGTTTATAAAGAGGCATGCTTGCTTTGGCAGAGGTCTACATTAAGGTAAATGAACATAGCTGATTTGCCTAATGGTAAATGTTAACAGTAGAAAATGGCATAAATTTGGCCAAAATCCAGGAGTCCCTCTACCCTTTTTAGATACAGTCTTGTATGTGATTAAGACAAACAGAGACAGAATGGGAGCAGGAAAGTCTGCACAGGAGGGTCGAGTAGGAGTGGACCACATGCCGAGTGCCCTATCCCTTTAGATTTCCACCGGTTTAATACTTAATATGTTTAGCAGCAGCAGTTAGGGTCGGAGCCGAGTGATAGTGGTCTTATTGGCTGAGTGGCTTGATGCAAAGTGCTATTGGCAGAAGTCCTCCACAGGTATGCGCTCTGACAACACAGCGTCCTGAGAGAAGGGTGGGGGTGTTGGATCAGTGTGATGCAAACAGACAGGGTGTCATGGAATATGAAGCCCGGAAGGTCAGATTTAAGTGAAAGGAGGGGGGTGGAATGGGGGGTGCGTGTGGTGGTGAGTAAGCTCCGGATGAGTACAGAGGAGCTGAGATGTTAAAATTTGAGAGAATGCACATGCCCTTGCCAAAACAATTCCAACATTGTATATTTATTCAGATGCATGTACGAAACATCGTCACCTGAACAACAGGAGGAGGATGAGTCACATGTTAGAGTGAGGCAAAACATGGGAAACAGACTCTACACCGACTGTAGGCTCAATCCCATGTGTATATTTGTTGAGCAACAATAATTACTAATTGTGGAATAATACAAAAGTCAGTTTGTGTCTGGAAACTTTTTGATTTCTAAATATTAGCTTCACAGTTGAGCGGATACTACTACGATAAATGTCCTGTGTGAAGTAAAGATATACGTGGTCAGTTGAACACTGTGCTGCTTATGTTTTATGTTTTGTGCTCGACAGGCTTGTGCCCTATTTATGCTCCATGTGGAACAAAAATGCACAAAAATGAGAGCCATTCTATTGGAAAGACAGTGTTCCTTAAATCTGTAAATCAAAACTAAAAACACACAACTTACCTATTATGTTACTGATTATTTGAGTTTTTGCCTTCAGAACCACTGCATCATTGACAGTTCTGCTTACATTGCCATCTACTGGCCTGGCATGTAAATTCTATGGCAGTGGTTCTTATACTTTTCACAACAAATAATATATCAGAAAATATTTGGTGTCCCAAGTACCACTCTTGAACTAAATCCGAACTATCCCACATTATCCCACATTAGTAAAACTCATGTCTAAACTAGGGCTAAACCATTTTTGAACTGTTACATTGTTTTATTGACCACTGCTTGATTAATATACAACATATACAGTGTTTCCCTTAGGTTTATAGTCTAAGGAGTTGCGGGGGTGGGGGCAACAATACAAAATTTTAACCACAATTAATCTGATTTTTACGCAGAAAATTCTGTAATGCTTTAGAGATTACTACTGTAGAGTTAATGCATATGAACACAATTATAATGTGTTAATGTGCCTAGCCCTAAATTATTTCTCTTGGCACTATGCCAAATAAAAAATAAAGCAATTCAAAATTCAGAGAGGAGGGAGATTGCCGTTGGAGGCAATATTCAAAATAATATTTGAGACACAAAAACTTACACACCACAATGACAAGAAATACCTTCATATTAGAACAGTAATCAGAGAACATGGTGCTTACTACTGTAAGCAGTCTTTGTTGTTTGTAGCTAATCCTTCAAATATTTCCTAGTGAATGGCAGCAGAAGTCCAATGAGCTCTTGCTGGGCCAATTTTTCCTCTGTGTACTAGCCTGGAGAGAAACACAGCGGGACAATGCGGCACCTGCCAGGGCTACAATAGAGCGTTCAGGTGGAGAATGCCACAGCAATCTGCCCATAATTGCTGCTAATGCTACAAAAAAAATAGAAACATGGACGCCGGTGGCAAAACAACATATTATTCATACTGTTTTATGACCAGTCAAGAAGTACATTGAACATGGTTACATCATCTTAAGATATTTGTGGCAAAAATGTTTTCCTACCACTGCACCTTTCTGCTTGCATGTAAACACTCAATAGTCTATAGCTCATGTTAGATGTTATGTTTGATGATTGAATCACTAGGGGCAATTTGTGTTACCAATACACTGATCTAACAATGTAGGGAGGGGGGAAGCCAGAGTACCTGAAGAAAACATGAGGAAGACTTGCTCCAGGCAGAGAGATCATGTGTCATCTACTTTGAGGATTGAACCCACAACCTCCTTACTTAGAGTCAGAGGAGTTAACAGCTCTGCCATCTGCACAAAACGTGTTCAATGTTAGCTTATTTAAAAAAAATAAAATAATGGAACACACACTGGTGGTAAGCTACTTCTGTAGCCACAGCTGCCCTTGCACACACTGAGACATGGCAGCCACTCTACGCCAACAGCCTGTCCGAACACCTCTAAATGCATCAATCACACTCATTCAAACATGGGCAATAAGGCTGATGTGTCTTGCCCAAGGACACAAGAGCCGTATGCACAGGTTGGAGAGGGATTCGAACCTCCAACCATCCGGTTAGAGGACCACCGCTCTACCACTGAGCCTCTGCTGCCCGGCGTTTTAAATACTAAGAACACATCAGCTTGAGAGCAGCACTCACACAGAACAGTGAGTAGTTCAGTTCTTTCGTATTCAAGTCAACTTCCACAAAAAACTAAATAAATTTGACCTCTTAATTGAGCTACAAGCACAGTCAGACTAATCTCTGCATCTAAACATAGAGACTTCCTGTAGGCTTGTTTGTGTTACTAGTTTATCTTTACTATCGCCCCTCTCAGTAGCACAGTGCAGGAGAATGAGCTGATAAAATCGTGCACACACTGGCAACCCACAATCTAATGTTTGCATTTGAATCCTTATGAGAGTCAAAAAGGTCTTTGACTGGAGATCTGTACAAACCAAATCTGTGCTCCAGCTGTAATTAATCAAACGGCATAAAGTCCTCCACATCCGGGGAGAAGGCAGCACTAAAAGCAAAGTGTTAATGCAGAATGTAAGTTATCAGGGGCAAAGGAGCCCCCGGGCATGCTCAAAGGCAATTCTTTTTTATGTCCTGACTGAGAAGAGGGGCATTAACTAATCTATAGCGCCGACTTAAGTGCCTCAAGAGTAAAAGGAGAGATTCTTATCCACTTTCTCCCACTAAGTCTTTGTCTGTTCTACTCAGGCTAACTATAAAAACAACTGGAACTGTGTATGCATTTTAATAAGTAAGTAATGAGTAAGCTGAAATACATTAGCCTCCAATAATCGCAACTTGATATGACAAACTAGGATACTTGAATGTAACATCTGAGTGCTGTCAGTGAATGGGTGGAGAACATTAGCAAGTAACATGGTGTTTAGCTGATTTATTCAGAATGCCTTAGGTTTAAGAATATATATTTATGTATACATAAATAAACAAAAACATAAAAAGATTTGCCCAACTTTCTTTCATAACTTGATCAAAATGGCTCCTCATATTTACTTTTTTATAACAAAGATTAGAGTGCATTGCTAAAGCCACAGAACCTGAAAAAAGTAAAGGGCTGTTGCCAAAACAGAGCATGGCAGCAGTGGTGCAGTGAGTAGGTGTAAACAGAGGGTCGATGGTTCAAAATCCCCGCCCGAGGGCCTACTGTTGTTGCGTCCCTGTGTGATTGGTGTGTGGTTTTGTAGAAAAGCCCTTTATAAAACTGATTATTAACAACTTTATTAGACACACCTTTACGCACAAATGATGTGACTCGGGATCTTGACTCGCGGTCTATTAGACTTTGTTTAAAAAAAACAACAAAACACCTTTTTGTGTTTTCCACCTGCACGCCCCTTTAACTGAAGGCTGCTATTGTTGCTGTGTCAGGCACGTATGAATTAATTGCTAAGTCTTGACCTCCTGGCTGTTGTGGGTTTCCAATTAGTGTGTGAGCCGTGTGCTTTGAGTTGTTAGTGCTCCACCATACTGCTCCGCTCTGATGCTTATCACAGCCGTCACCCCAGAAACTGACTGACTCCTGAACTCTACACACAATGAATGAAAGACAGCAAACACTACTGCAATATAGACCTTGAATACATAAACTTTGAGCTATTTTATTTTACCTGTTGTTTTTCTTGAAATGGTTATGAGCGCCAAGGATAAAATGTTCTGTAGTATCAAATTTTAAATCAATATTTCAAGTCATGGTCAACTTGCTGAGACACCAGACTGATGTTTGTTTTATTAGAAGTCAAATTGGATAATGCTAGGGCGGCATAGTTTTCCTTATGTCAATGATAGCTCAGAGGCATTCTATTTCGCCAAGTATCGATGACTGCTGAGTGCCTAATATGAACTTGTTTTTGCATTACATAGTTTGCGCTGATCAAGAGGTCAACAATTTGGGGGATGTTCTGTACATAATAGGGATGTCATGGAAATCTCAAGAAGGGATTGCTTGAACTGCCAAATCAAATACTTGCACCTGCTGCTGTTGAAGTGAACACATTTTAATACAACCTCAAGAGTAATAGGCCTGTTCTGGTGGAGAGTACCTTAAGTACTTAGGGAATATAGATGGGAAAGACTGGTCTTCATTGTTTTTACTGTTACGCACCGTATTAGCAGTGGTTTACTGCTCCTGAGACATGCTGTCTGTGTGAACTGAAAAAGGTTAAATGTTGCTCTACTCTACAAATTGTGCAGTAATCATTCACAAGAAAAATATTTAATTGTCTCAGTTTACTTAAGATCAGTCCAGCTAAATGATGTGCATTCAACTCACATGGACTATTTCACATTTTGAGATGCTGTATTTTTTCCGTTAGCTTATTGCAATTTATTTTTTACTTCTATCAGTTTTAATCCACACATTCTAGATTGTATTTGAGATTTCTTGAATTGTATCAGTGTGAAATAGTCCAGGGTAGTTGAACGCACATATTTCTGGTTGGACTGATTTACTTACGTAAGTAAACTGAGACAATGAAAGATTTGATGTGAGCTAGAACATAACATGCTGTAATATTAGCTTTCTGTCTGTGTTTTGTGAGTGGTCAGTGGGTGTTAACTGAGCGATTAGCCATGACATTGCCATTCATCAAGGCAGAAAATATATCATATATAACATATCTTGGTAGTAGCCAGTTTGCCCATGTCAGAAATATACAGTCAGTGGTGTTTAATGCTGCTAAAACAACAGCATATAATATAACATCAGCATATCAACTGTTAGCTAGATGGCTATGTAAACACACTTTTAACAACTTTTCTTTGTAGCACTGGCACTGATTCTATTTTTACACTCTGCTGTTGCTGACTTGAATGATACTCAAGTTGTCACGGCCCTTTTTGAACAGATGTCAAGAGGGCAGTCATCAGCAGCTTCTGTAGCCTACTGTTTTTAATTCTGTTCATACTATCCCATTCCATTTTTTTTATTATTTGGCTGAAACATATCTGAAAACAATGTGTTTTAGTTACAATTTTATCAAACTGTGTCAAACAAACACATGCATCATTTATATCTGTATAGCAACATTTCAAGTGTTTTACTAGACAAAGACTAGCCATTAATGGTGACATTTCTCTTTAACAGTTGCAATTTGTCACAGATGGAGCTCACCTGGAAGTGGGACAAACGCTCCGGGTGAGGTAAGGCGAGTTAAGTGAAGATAATGTTGGCGGAACAGACCCATTAGTCTCAGTAGGTGATAGTGTAGCGGGGGAGCCACAGGGGAGCACGGCAGGGATGACTGGCATCACATGATACAGCCATCAGATACTGCTACTGCTGACTGAGGAGCCATTATACAGGCACTAAACAAATCCTGCTGCTACGGAGGATCAGTGGAATTCAGACGTCCAAAAAGCATTGAACTCACCAATATCTAGCCCACTGGACGCTAAAAATAACAATGTTTGTCTGTGTACTTAGAAGGCTCACACACGGGAGGAGGTGGCCACATAGTAACAGTTCTGACTGAGAAGTCAAGTCAAGCCAATTGGTGGTGTCACTGTGGAATCAATTTGACAGAAGTGTAATGATAATAGATTTATTTAGACCACTTAATTGACCAAACTGTTTGACTAAGAAAAAGTTATAGAGACTTCCATAAAACAAGAGGGCTTCTGTGAATTCCTGAATCTGAAATTAAACCTTACTACATACAGAAATACATATCCCAGCCAAAAGTGTACGTTTGACAATTGAAAGCACAATTTGTTGCTGTAGGTAGGGTACATCTTTGAACACGGCAAGTTACTCCCAGTAAAGCATTTTGTTCCTTTAAAAGCTGGGCCATCAACGGCAAATTAGACCAATAGTAATCCACTACTAGCAGGTTAGATTACCATTGCCATTACTCTGGATAAAATTGACTTGTCATAGGCTGTTATTGGCAGGTGGTATTGATGGTTCACACAATGTCAACCACTGACCTTTACAGTGGTTCTTTTGAGTGATAGACCATCTGACAGGCGATCGATCAGAGTTTAACCCAAATCTTTTTGTTTTCTCTTACTTCTCTGTTTCGCCCCAACACTACATACAGTGTACTTTACTCAGAGGTGGGTAGAGTAACCAAAAGTTTTACTCAGGTATTGCTACTTCAAAATATTACTCTAATTAAAAAAAAAGAAATTATTGGGTAAGAAAAACAACTTCGGTAACTATTTGAACATAACAGATCTTTGTAAGGATGTTGTAATCACAAAGACAAACATAAAAAAATATATGATATATATGATAATATATGAGGTGGTGCAGTGGGTAGATGATCGCCCTTCAACCGGAGGGTCAGTGGTTCGAGTCCCCGCCTGTGCACACGCTGCCAGGCCCTCCCGTGGACCCACCACCTGCGGGAGGTACCATGGTGCAAAGTGGACCTGCTTAGACTGCTGCCTCCGCGACCCGGTTTCGGACCAGCGGAAGTGGATGGATGGATATATGATTGATATGAAAAAACAAACAACAACATAAAAACTAATGATGTAACAAATTATGGCACAGAAAACTAAATTTCCTGATACTGAACATAAAGCTATAGCATATATAACAGAGGTGGGTAACAGTACTCTTAACTATTTCTAGAATTACAAAATATTACTCTATTAGTAAAAGGTTTGGTGCAGTAAAACTACTCCTAGAAGTACAATTTATTCAAAAAGTTCATCAAAAAAAGTTACTCATTACTCCCCAGTTTACTTTCCTACAGTAGTCAGGAGGATGACACTTTCTCATAAACCCAGTTTTTAAATGGGCTTCCCTCCAGATTAAATTAAAACAGGATGTAGCAAAATCAACATCTACTGTATAACAGCCCTTTTATTTGTTTTCTTTCCACACTCATCATCTTTATTAGGCTGCGTATTACTGAGCCAATTTCCACTCCCAATCAAACAACAAAGCCAACCCCGACCTAAAATATCCACTTAATTGGAGGCACACGCAAATGCCATTTAATTCTTTGCTAATGCTTCAAAATATTCATTATAGCAGCCATAATAAGAGGGTGTCAGATACTAGAGGCATTCATGGAGGTGAACAATGGGGATATGACATTGAGCAAAGAAAAGTAGCACTGAAAACAGTTAAGAAGTGAGGCTGGATACAGAACAGGAGTATGCTATCTGAGATCTGCCTGCTCCCTTTTATCTGACACTGACCCTACAGTAGGTGAGGCACTGTTGTGACTTTCCAAAGCTGTTCAGAAACCTGCCCCGATAGCGGTCTCTACCGCTAAAGACGCTAAAGACAGAAATGCAGCTTGGGCAGGAGAGATAGCAATAATGCCACAGATAGGCAATCATGCAAACTAGTCAACATTGCACATTATTATATATTTAACAACTTATTTTACCTCTATGGAACATGTAGGTATATTTCCATAAAATAATAACAAGTACATTTTAGGTAAATGCATGTCTCTGTGCATTAACTGGACTAGTCTTTTTATCACAATACTTTACAGCTCAAATCATGTACATTACTTTTTCTACAACTTTTTATTGGTTGAACATGAACAATTGTCTATAGCAATTTCTTCATACTATGCTTCATACCAATAAAGCTTTGCAACCTCAAGACATGCACAATAAACCTCCAGCTAGGTTCTGACTAGGATCCTGGCGCAAGATCTGTTGAAGGGTCCTTAGGTGCTGCACAGGAGTTGCCCACTGCCCCTGACAGGGCACCCCAGAGGCACTGGAAGGGTAGTCAAATGCAGAGAACATATTTTCATATAGGGACAATGAAGTATACCTTACCTGGTCTGTGGGAGTTATTAGTCCAATATGATATGATTACAGTGAGATAAGAGATTGAACTCTGTATGCACTTTCAGATCTAAGTCATCTTAGAACATCAAAATATCAAAGAAAATATTCAACAATGTATCCCTCATTCTTAGGGAACTGGTTAGGAAGTGGTTAAAACCAGTTCATCTGGTGTTTTTTTAGTAAAGTCTTGTAAACAGGAGAGAGATTATATCTCTGGCCATCAACTCTGTTAAGAGAGGGTTTCTCCTTTGTGAAAAAGCAAGGCTCTTTCACTCCTCTCTCAGACCTCCAGCTCTCCCTGGCCAAAATCTGGACATCACTGTCATCAAAGGGGTGCCCCTTCTCTTTTAAGTAGAGATATACTGCAAACTGTGGTGAGTTACATCTCCTGTGCTGATAGTTTATACTGTGCAAAGGTTGGCTGAGAGACCAAACTTTTGAAATGATTTTGGATGAATGAAAAAATGTAACCAACACTATTATGTTATAAAAATACAATTTGCACATTGATAAATTATAGCAAAGACCTAGTTAATCCTATTATTTACAAAAAAAAAATTTAATGTATACCTTTCATTTTGGTAGCAGATGAAGAGAAGGCAATCTGGTGATGCAACCCTTGAGTCCTGGTATAATCCACACAGAATGTATTAAATATTCAATATTACTCATTACTAAAAAAAAAAGTTATATCTCAAAATTTCTATTTCTGTAAAAAATCTGTTAATGTGATAACAGAACAGTGCATACAAAGCTCCAGCTCCAACTTATATGATCACATTCTACATAATGAATTGCTATAGTTCAGTGGGCAAATGGAACAGAGTAGGCTGATTGCTTGAAAGATGAGTTAGTATATAAGTATCGGATGGGGACATCCCTATTACAAAGTACATTCTCAAACTGAAGCTGACAGCACATGATGAGTTAGGAGGGAGCTGATGCAAGAGCTCTGTTTGCCAATGAAGACTGCTACTTTGACAAACCGCTCCCATTTTCCACTCCACTGCTGCGCTTAAAATTCAATGTTAACCACTTTTCGTAGCATGTCCAATCACTTTTCTTGTCCCCGTGTGATGTGAGAGATCTGAACGGCCCATTGAAATCATATCAGTAAGAGCAAGTCTGTTCCTCGAATTAACTGGATATGGCCATCTCTTACTGCTGCTGAGTTAATTCAACAAAGGTCTTTATCTCCAACCTAACAGATACATTGGAGATGATTTATTGGCTTTGAACTGATTTCACAGCGGCCATGCAGCTCCCAACCGCTCACCATGTGGTGCTAGCTTCATGCTTGCGAGCACGCTGCCCATTTCATGCACTGGTTGAGCGCTTGGACAAAACAGCACTGCAGTATGCTTTAACAATGTGTGCGAGATATGCTAAGAATTATAAGTATAGCAGAATATGCATTTAAATTCTGACAACTGAAGAGTACAGGTCTCAAATCATAGCTAAAAGCACAGCATTTTTCACCACTTTTTTAACTTGTAATACTGTGTCATAATGAAATAAAAACAAACATGATTCCTTGGTTTAAAGAATATAAGCTTTAAATTAAAATCGTGCAGACCTATGCCAAGCCATTACATGTTCGTCCTGAATCAAGACTGAGCACACCCACACCAAAAATCTGTAGTGAAAATGTATTATATTTGAGTAGACTTTGCCCTTGACAACAACCATGAAAAACACCTCCTGTATACGTTTCAATTCCATGTTGTTGAGAGTAATTTACAATCAGTTGCAGCTATGACCGCTTGCCATATGGTGCTAACTTCACACTCACAGTTCACATGTACTGGCTGTGGGCGAGTACAAAACAGTATAGTTGTAATACGTGACCACAATTAATAATAAATAATAGTAATAATAATAATGAATTCGATTTATATTGCAATATTCAATGCCACACAGCGTTCTCAAAGCGTGACATTGTGAGTCCATTATTCATTCACATCTCAATCACACACTGGTGGTGATGGATGCGTGGCTGCCATTGTGCGACTACCAATCACACAACCACATTCATAAGCGTAAAGTGGTTAGCGTAAGGGTTAAGTGTCTTGCCCAGGGACACAACGACAGTATGTGCTCGGGCAGGGACTTGAAACGGCGCCTACCCACTGCGCCACTGTCGCCCCCAATCATCTTCTAGGCTGCCAGTCTCACCACCAAGCATCTTTCATTACAAATGAATTCATTTATATTATTGGGCAACCTCCAAAACCCGTGCCAAAACAATCACACTGGTTTGTTTTCAGTAATGGACACCCAATTCTAGCCAACAATCCGAAATTAAATTCTTGCTTGACAGTTAAAATACACTTCTGCTATGTCAGCCGGCTATCCATTCCAAGTTAAATCTACATTTTAAAACGCGTGTTAAATTCCAACCGAGAAACCAAATAACCAAAAGGCATAACTTTCCAACCAAATATGAATGGTGTCAATCAATATGTCTGCCAATTTGCATTCATTTTGCTAGAGATTTGTCCTAAATTGTAAGTGCTTTGATTTCCGCACGCACTGCTTCCGAGCTTGAATGGAAAGTGGTGTCCAAAAGGCATGAACATGACGTCACAAGCATTGATCTTCAAAAAGCCTTAGATAATGGAAATGAGCTTGTTAAAAATAGCATTGTATGGTCCAACATAATCCCAGCTGATATTACTCAACCATATCCGAACAATACAGCCTTGAATATACGTTAAATGCACGCGTGAATAACTCCCTGCTGCAGTTGCATTATGACCCCCTTACATGTAATTAGCTCAAATTAATGGAACAACTTCAAAGATTTCCAAAATGTATCTCGTGTCTTGTCTCAAAACAATGTGCCGAATGAAAATGGAACATAACGTACAAAATCCCATAAATACTGTGTATATTTTGAAAAAAGGGATTAGCTCAAACTGTGTATAAAAATATAGTCCAACCTGGCCAACCATGGCATTGTGTTTTCCCTCAAATGCAGATGACAAAGAAACAGAGGCTTGTGAGATGCATCAAATCCCCGTATATACCACGTAATACTTTGGATGTATCGCTGACGGAAATCTATTGGTTTAGATGTAAAGCTATATTGTCTAACATTACTTCTGTTTTAGCCCTGGGTTTTTGGACCTGGTTTATCTTACTTTTATACTTTTTGAGTTTACTCCTGTTTGACTTGTTGGAAGCATATGGACTATAGACATACCATACCAATTTTCAGAGCTCCACGGTAAGGGTCTCAAAGCCAGCTGATGATATACTAATTCATGCTGTGGTAGTTCATAACCACTATTTGCAGTAATTATTGCTATTACAATGATTTGATCCCTTTAATTAGCAATTGTTACCAGTCAGTGTTGACACAGTTGTTTTGTTTGTTTCAAGTACGTTTTGACATTGTTATAGTCAGGTGCATCTTTTTGCTTGGATGTGAAATGGAATGTTGACTGACAATCCTTATCGTCTTTCGCTTATCAAGTAAATGGTTACTTCTTTAAGTATGTGCCCAGTGTGATTTTATGCCTGATGTCTGGTACATTTTGACTGGAACCCACAGAGAGCACCCGTGCAAAAGTATTATACAAAGCAATCTAAGTCACTACATTTAAGAAAATTGAAACTCGATAATGTGTACTGACTTCTGTATAAAGATCTGGGCAGTCATACTTCCCTGATCAAAATGTTGACAGCCGTAACATTCTCACAGCTGTCTAATGTGAATGAAGCCAAACTGTCCCCACTGTATTTTCCCACTAGAACACTAGCCTTTGACAATTAGATATTTCACATTTTACCACAATCACAGCAAAAACAAACAAGCTTTGTCAATCTCCAAACTCTAGATTGAACTATTTAACCTTTATCTTATTCAATTAAAACCCATGGTCAAGTACCTAGTGAGAGAAAAACACACAGCCATGTCGTAAATGCCATCACTGAGCAGGTACTATAATGTAATATTACTGTTGTCATTATTATGATTATCACATTTAAGCTGCCACTGGAGTAGCACGGATCTCGGAAAAGCCAGGGAAGCATTAGGATAAGTAGTGCCGGGGTGAGCGCTGGGCTTTCCCCGTGGCGAGGACTCTTGTCAATAATACTATAGTGTTTCTCCTGGCTTTACTCTCTTCCACGAGCCTTGCTTAACTGCTCGTGCACTTGGTGTAGGTCAGGGAAATTATGTCCGCTTCAAAAGTAGGCTATAGCTAGTCGGGGTCGATTTAAACCCGTTACCATTGCTGCTTACGTGATTAAAATCTCGTTGAGTGCGAGGAGACGCTGCATTTACCGCTGTATATGGCGAAATACATGATATCCCTCCGCGCAACTTTATAGCGGTCCCTTTGATGTTATTGTTTTACAGAGGCGCGCGCTTGAGCTTATTTGAATACACGGTCGAGTGAACACAGCAAGCTAGAGAAAACAGAGAAAGGCACATATTACCCGCTCTGAACGAAAGAATAGCGGGTCAATAAAAGGTACAGTGAAGTCATCACGTGTCTGAAAGTAATGTAAGTGTAAATGTAAAAACAGTTTTCACTTTCATGAGTTTTGTCGCGAATCAACATCGCCTTCTGACCCCTGTCACTCACCTGCGTTTCTCAGCTTCTTGTTGCGATACACGGAGAAGATGACCAGGAGGTTGCCCAAGATGTCAACAACTATGGTGAAGATGAGAAAGCAGCCCAAAGTTGTGGTAACCCAAGGCGGCCGGTCTAGGACGCTGTCAGCGGGGTCTGGCAAGGAGCTGTTCAGGTGGGACCCATTTATAACCATTGTATTTACCGCCGCGGAACTTTCACAAGAGGAGCCAAACGGAGGAAAAACAGCGGAGCGGGGAAATAAACCTAGCTTTGGGGGTCGCCGGGAGAGGGATACTATGGTCCCCCGCGGCTTTCATCCTCTCACCGGTCTTTATCTTCTCCCACTTCTCGGTGTTTCCTCGGATGCGCGGAAGCTGTAGCCTCCTCCGCGCTCTGCCGCCTCGATGTCACTTCTGTCTCCGCTGTGCCATTCACTTTGTCGGCACGCATGTGTGTGGCATGAAACCCGTAACTTCAAACCTTTCCCAGCATGTGACCAAACAGCTCGGGTAGGAGCGCTTTTATTTACAGGGAGAAACACGGCCCCATGGTGGCGGTAAGTGGGAACTGCAAAGCTCCGGAGCGCGTCCTACTTCCCCCACCTCTCTCAAGTCGCAGCACGTTTCATTCATGGCTTAGCGTTAGTTCAGCTACCCATTCATTAATATTTGCAAGAATCATTCACGTTTTAGTTCTTTCAGGAAAAACTCGGCACGTGTCATGAGATGCTTAGAGAGAACACGCGTGTATTTTATGATTATTATAGAAACTATATCATTAGCCTAATAAACTTAACTAAACTATATTTTAATTGCACATTAGCCTATATAAAAGTTGTTTGGATTAGATTAGTTTAGACTGTTGAAAAACGGTCACATAGTTGGGATAAAGTATTAAAGCTGGAGAAGGTGGTTATTATTATTATTATTTTTATTTTTATTATTATTATTATTATTATTATTATTATTATGTGTAATTTTATATTTGCCATATGCTTGTCATTTGATCTATTGTTTATTGTAATTAGGTAGATTGTTGTTTTTGTAACCTTTCCTAGGCCTTAGTTAACAAGCGCACCAGACATTTGTTAAATAATAATGTCAGGACAGAAAAAAAAACCTTCCTCAAAATGGGCTATGGCTACAGTTTATTGCGTGCTAATGAAATGGATATAGATGACACATAAATTATGATGTATGCAATAAAAGGTGACCTCTTGGAGTTTCAGCTTCATGAACTACACATAGACCGTCTGTCTCAATTAAAGTATTGATCTATGCTTTTCATCAGCATTACAGCAGCACAGATTGTACAGTTTCACTGCAGGGAAATCTGGAGGTTAAGTTGTGTTGTTTTAGGCTATTGTTTTTGTCATGCAATGTGACTTCCGCTATGTGAACCACTGCTGGTTGAGAGCAATAGATTTTCTAGCACCAATGAGGAGGTAATAGGTATTAGCAAAAAAATATAATATAATACAAATGTTTTATGTGTGTTAGTTATCACAGTAAGCCACAACTAACTAGCAGGTCATTATTCAGTAACAGATATTTGTCTGAAAGCAGAACATCAGTACATCTTGCAAGTATGGTTAGTGATGTTAATGCTTTGGAAGGAAATACTGCTTTACTCTATGTATTTGATGACATTAGAGCCTTAACTGACTTGGTACAGTGTGTTCCTATCCTCAGATAACACTAAGTACTAAGTACAGAAACATTACAACCATTGTGCTGGCTTGAACCAGACTTTGTAGATAGTGTTGGCATTTCATCCTTCAATTCAACAAATGATGCCTGAGTTTAAGGGCTTAAGCAGTCACTTGGCTGGATTATGGAAAGGGCCTGCTCTGCCAAAAAGATGCTGCTGGACACGTCCACTTTAATGTAACTTATCTGCTCTTAATGCATGCATGATCCACTACATAATAAAGTACATGTCAATATTTTATCACACAGTGTAGAAAATAAAAACAAACAAACATCAGAACAAATGACTATTACTCTAAAAAATATTATATTGCCAGTTTGGCAGGACCCTCTTAATTTTGGAGCACATAATGGAATCTAGCTTACTAATCATGTTGAATCAATTTAATCAGCTGATAACAAGAGAGGCTTTAGCACTATCAGCCGATCACAGTTTAAACTTCATTAACTGTGCAATTAATCCATTAATGAAGTGGAGGTATGTTTCTTTTTTAACTATATTCAACCAAGATGAGTACTTCATGATGATGTGAATAAAGTGGGAAAAAGTCATAATTATGTTTTCAAACCCTCATTTCAGTTTCTGTAGCAATATTTGCCATTGTGAGTGATTACCTGAGACTTCCATTCTGCTTTCCCTATTGCAGCCCATGATTCATAGATATCCCCGCTGTGCATAATCACCATCATCATCATCGTCATCCTAAGAAGCCTAGCTCTTATCTAATGGATAATTGAAGGCTTTATGAATCAGTCATTCCAGTGGTGAAGCAGCATGGGAAACACTCAGTCAACCCACGGCGAGTGAGCCAGTAACTGTCGTATCTGGGGGATACTGTGTTTTTGTGCTTTTAGTAAAGCATGAAGACTAATGACAGGTTTGTGTAAAAGACTTGTTGTTTTTAAGAGAAAAACATCAGAGGTAAAACAAAAACATAGAATTCCTTTTGAATATCTGCCAAAGAGGAGCGTTGTACTAATGCATTATGAACAACAGTGATTAAAGTTTAGTTTATTTATGCATCTGCACCTGCAATTTTAATATTAAACAACTTGAATACAATATGTGACACTGTTTTCAAGTACATTGAGAATTTGCCGGGCGTTTTATTAATGTGTACCAGCTTCAGCAGCTTGATATTGCCACTACGTGACTGGGCACAAAAATGCTCTTCAAAAGTATGCTGCAAAATGTGAAACTTGAATGAATGATGTGAAGAGAGATGGTGCATTTTACCATGTGCAATGTACAAAACATGGATGTGTGTGTTTTGAAAAGGATTATACTATAGTGATGTCAATATCCAATTCTTACATAAAAGGAAAGGGTGTTTCACAATTTCCCCCCAGCCCCAATACATACCTCTGTAGTCTGACCTTGAACACATTCAAGGGTATGTTTAGAGTCAGTGTTCTAGTCAGAACCCGATGAGTTTCTAGGGTCATTATTTTTTTTCTATTATGTATTCTAGTTGCTGACATTGGCAACAGAAAAAAACAGTATTTGGTTTGAAAAAAGAAAAAAAATTTGTAGTGAGTACCTCAGAATATTGTGCTTGGAGCTTAAAACTTTCTTATTCATTAAATTGGTTGCAGTGATATAAAAAATCCATGAGAGTTCAGTTGAAAGAGGATAACTTTTGTCTTTGGTACAACCATCACAATTAATCTTTGCAGCGAAATGTGCAACTTATTGTCAGCTATAAAAAAAATGCCTGTTCTTACATAATCTAACATCTAACACTGTAATGCTTACTTTTCATTGCTTTAAATGGTCAATGAAACTGAGAGACAACAGCTGAAGACAAATTATGTAATAATAATATGTGCCGAGAATAGCTTCAAAAGGCCCTTATACACTATAGATGATAGATACATAAATGCAGAAGAGTGGTGGTGGGAAGATCCAGTAATGTATGTCGTGTACTGTACATAGCACAAGCTGGCTCAAGTGCTATTGGGAGTTTAGTAGGAGAAGCAGGGCAGAGATAGGGGAAGAGCAGAGTGGGAGAGAAGTGGTTCATGTGGGGGAGGGAAAGGCCAGATACTGTTGTGATGAAGACTGATGGCTTACGTTTGATGAAGACATAACCCCTGTGATTTCATATTGTAAGCTTTACCTATAATATGTCTCAATGTAGTGATACAGTTGCTTTTAATATCCACAACAATGTATTTGAGAACAACACTCACGCACTTAAAAAGGATTCACATTGAGTCGAGGGGATGTGTGGTGTGATGGAACGACAGAACAGCAACAGAACACAATAATAATAACTCAATACGACAAAATGTAATTTCTGTTCAAATTGATGATTGTGAATAAAATCTATTACCTATTACGAACATAATATAATTACCCTTGCACTGACAATATCTAACCTCTATTGTTATACTATTACTAATGATCAGCTAATGCTTTCTATGGAACCATCCCAGATAGTTGTGTCTATCTATATCTACCTACAGTCTTGTGACTTGTCTGAAACCCCCTGGGATGTGTTATTGCATGAGTCTGGTTTTGTTTAAGAAAGTGTTATCATCAGTGTTAATATATCAAATTCAATCAAATTCACAGGGAATACTCTTGTTTTGATTCGTGTAGATTATATGAATGCTCATTCATTGTATCAAACTAACTTTTATCAGCCAGCTGTAGTACAAATGTAATTGTATACATAACTGCCCCTTATTTATCCAACCAAACCAATATTGGCACTGATTGTGTGTGAGATTTCTTAACAGTTACCTTTCTAAGCTATTATTGGTAGGTATCCAATTTAACACCCACTTGTGGTGACATACTCTACTACAGTTACACCCCTGATGAAGACCTTTAACCCACGCAGCTTTCTGTCATCTCAGAGGAGATGTGTCAGAGCTAATGTCTCTGCCGCTCCACTGCTCATCATTCCCACAGAGAAACAAGAGCATTCGCTTTTATCTACATAGCCACACCCCTTTGTGCCAGTTGCCTTGACAACAGCTCAGCTCCACCCAGGAAAGAGATGTGTATGCAGGGAGAAAGAGGATTATTGGGGTCAGTGATCTCTACATGTGTGTATCGTTCTCACTCTCACGCACACACAAGTATTTTCTCACAGCACATGATTACCAACATAACTCTACAGCAGCTTACAAAGAAAGAACATTTGAGTGGACCGTGAAAATATTATAATTTTCTTTTACATTTATGACTGCAAAAATGTAATACAAGGCCTAAGTATCATATTTGCTTGATTATTAGTAGCTTTACTGTTGTCAAAGTCAACATTTTAAAATATAAAATTAGGCCAACTGCTTTTGCTTATAGAGGACAAGCAGTCAATATTACTGAAGTTTACATGAAGTTTTTCTTTGATGATGAAACCAATTTTCTATAATGTGTGTCATTTTTGGTCGTTTTGGGGACATGTCAAAACTACATACAATGTTTTGACATGTCCAAAGCTGAGGACCAATTTACCTTAACCATAACCTTCTCATTCAAGGACAAATATCTCCAGGACTTAATTGAAAAAACAAAACAAACAAACTACAAACTGACACTTTTGTAGCTGGCTTCCTAAATTTAGCACCACCATCACTGGCATCACTGTTCTATTTGTACAAACATTGTAGTGTGGCCAAAAACCTGTGGTCCTACTGACAGTTATAATATTGTACAAAACCACTGTCACATTCTGGACAGCCTCTAATGCACAAGAGTTGACTATCACTACCAGACACACTCCCTAAAAACTTCACACCTGCAGGATGTGGAGGAGGTTGAGGTTGGTTGTGCAGCCAGCCTGAGGCAGAGCTGGCAAAATGCACCTGAATTAAACCGGCATCTCTGCTCTGGACAGTGTTTTTAGACTCTCAGAGGGACAGCATCAGGTGTGTCAGAGGGATTGGGATGGAAATGTGTGCCAGTAGATCTCAGAGCCTCACTAATGTAGGCATTGGTAGGTGGAACAATAACAGTACTGTATACTGTACTGTAAACAATACTGTATGAACTGTGTCCCAGTGAATGAGATGATGCCTTGCGGCTTCCCCTTGAGTCTCTATTAATTAATTTTCAAGTTAAAATGATGTATTTCTACCTTAAAGTCATTGCTCCACTCGTGTTGTTACACAACTGAACTGGTTGGTAGTAACAGTCATTGACATCGACATATATATTATAATATAAAATGAAGTTCACAAGTGAACTGGTTCTGGAACAATAACAACAATAATGCCCAGGATTAGTCCTGCAGTCCTGTAAAAATAACAATACAGTACATTCGGTACATATCCGGGTGGCTGTATACCACCATTTTGTAAATGAATTACACCAGGGATAGAATATCATACAGTATAGACTATGTTTGATATGACTCTCTTTCTGGTCATACTTTAAGTGAAATCAGAATGTAGTGTTCTGGCAGACAAACCAGGTCATGAAGCAGCCCCTCACTCCCCTGTGTCTGTCTCCACCTGCTGCTAGTGTTACCCCCTGCCTGACAAGGCCCTTTGTTTCCCACAGCACCACACATTGTCTGCATTTTTCTGCTCAGGATCATTTTTGGGACAGCAGTCTGAGCTGGGTCAATGTTAATAACAGATCAGATATTTCTGGGACTTGGAGTAGGCTGTGGGGAGTAGGAGGTGGCACACCATCATTTGACATGAATGACTGGGCAGATTTTAGACCCGGGGGGGGTATCACTTTGGCCCAGACAGTTAATGCGCTGGAGACAACACATCTGCTTATTAGATACAGTCCAGTCTCCATATTGTTTTAGTGAGAAAGTAAAAAGCTGTACACAAAATAATGCATTCTATATTGCTGGATTATTTAATCATGGTGTAGAATTGTAACTAGATTTCTAATATACGACAGTTACATGTAGCCTGACCCTAGGGATGCAACCATTCTCAATGTAAAACTAGGCAAATGCTGTCGTATCCTACAGCAAGGTGTGTAGCGGCGAAACGGCCCCATATGTCTGCCACAACTGCTATGGCACCAACGGGCACCTTAATCAGACATTGTGATATTTTTAAGGTTTTTTTTTTGTTAACGTGCAATTAAGAGACCCTTGACTTCCCAATTTCAATCCAAAATGGCCAACTTCCTGTTTGTTGTAGGGTGGGGCCATAATAATATTTTATGTTGGGTATAATGTGGAGAATCACTGTACCAAGTTTCATTGCTCTCTGCCAAAGTAACTCTACATACGGTACCATACATTGAACAATAGGCCTTACTTTAGCCAGCTATATTTAAAAATGTCCAGCCAATTTAGGCTACCTCATAGTAACTGATGTAGCAAATGTAAAATTTAGTATTTTTGTAACCATTATGCACTGCTTAAAGTACATGGTTCTAGGACCTTCTGTGGGCCTGGACACCCCTCCAGAAAAAAATACAAACTAGTGACTTTTCTTTTTTTGTTTCTAGAAATGACAACAATTCCTAATCATTGTGAGACTTGATTTTAGCTATGCACCCAGACATGGAGTGATTTCTGATTCCTTTAGTGACCATTCAATTGTGTTTTGTGTATGGAAAATTAAAACGCCAAGTCTACCACCTAAATACATTAAACTGAGACAGTGCAAAAATATGAACGTTGAACTGTTTATAGATGATCTTGTAAATATCAACTGGGATAGATTCCAACGTATCCCTTATATAGAGTGTTAAATCACATCAATAAATATGCTCCTTTGAAAACTATCTGTGTAAAAGGTAGACATCTGCCCTGGATCAGTCTATTTAAACGAAGGGATGAAACTTGGGCTAAATATTGTGCTTTGAAAAGACCCTGCTGACTGGAAACATACAGAAAAACTTAGAAACCACTGTAAGACACAAACAAGCAAAGCCAAATCCAAATATTATGAGGAAGGCTTTGCCAAAAGTTGGACTATTTCAAAACAGTTTTGAGTTAGATTATCTCCTCAATAATTCAGCAACACAACAGACTATGTAACTGTTAATAATGATGTCATACCGGATTCTGATCATTTCACATATTCAAGTCCAAATGAAATAGTTTTTCTTCAAACAAAATATTACCCTCTGATGTTTTCCAGGTAATATCTGAGATTAAAAAAATAATAGCAGTGCTGGTCCAGATTACTCCTCTACTCAAAGGTGGAGCTCACACTTGAAACAATTATCGACCAATCTCTATTATTTGTTCTATTACCAAAGTATTTGAAAACAATATTTTTCATCAGTTATATATTTAATATTTCATCTCCTTTCCAGTCTGGCTTTCGCTCTGGTTTCTCTACTACTGCCTTATTGCAATTTCCCAGTTTTGTGTTTTCCTCATTTGACCAAAATCAATACACCAGTGCAATATTTTTGGATCTTTCCAAAGCTTTGGATTTAGTTGATAATTTTTACTTATTGATAAGCTCCATTTAATAGGCCTAGACCGGGGTGCGCAAAATGGGACCCAGGGGGCAAAGGTGGCCCGCTAGGCCCTTTGATTTGGCCTGCCAGAATATCAAAGAATTTATGAATACTAAGCCCAATTATTTATAATTAAGTGTTTCAGGTTTGAGCCTAATTGTGCAAAGTATGTGCAAGTTAGAGGCTGTCAGAAATACCTGACCTCCCAAATTCAATTCAAAATTGCCAACTTCCTGTTTGTTGTAGGGCGGGCCATAATTATATTTGAGTGTGTCCAGGGTCTCATAGGGGTCATGAACATGGGGACGCTATAGAGGCATTCGTTATTTGACCTCTGTAATTTGCCTATGTACATTAAATATACACTAGCCGGATCACTTCCAAAATTCATGCGATTTTGTTATGCAGGAATAATGGCTCAATTAAAGTGCTTCAGGGCATTAATTAGTTAATTAATTAATTG
>JAVQKC010176846.1:0-43726 GCA_036025475.1 Philypnodon macrostomus
TAAGTACCTATCCTGCATAACATAAGCATTAAGGATCTTCTGTAGCTCAAATGCTAATATTCAATTTTATTTGTATAGCCCTATATCACAACACAGTTGTCTCAGAGGGCTTCACAAAATGCATGTAAACAATAAACAATAAACAGGGTCATTGCAAACGGATAATAAACATCAATAACACACAAACAATAGGACTGTCCCAGGACATCCCCTGTCCTTAGACCCTCCATCGAGGCAAGGAAAAACTCCAAAAAACCCATTTATGAGAAAAAGTGAAACCTTAGGGAGAACCAAATGATAGAGGGATCCACTCCCAGGACGGACAGGCTGTAGATGTGTCCAGGACTGTAACCATACTGCCCCTGCAATAATCATATAGGATTAGGCTTATTATTACAGTTACTTGTATATTAAAATACCTAACATTGTCACTATCTAAGAGTTTTTACGTTTCCAAACAGACTTTACAAAGCTATACATTTGTTGAGAGAACTATCCCTAATTATAACCAGGCAGGTGATTTCAGTGACAGGGGCCAGAGGCGGGTGCGTTAAAGTGGCAGTTGTTTTTAGGGAATGTCACCAGAGCTTGCGAGGGCGTTTAAATCTTACTCCTGGAGATTTGGCTCCCTCATTAACATTGTAGATTCCTTTTGAGGTTGATTTCAGGAGTGTCTAGAAAAACAATACACATTTGAATATTGATTTCAATGCCCTGTTGAGGGACATGTTGGCTATTCATGGTGTGTTTTAATGCGTTTGCCCAAGACCTCCCCTTGAGATGCAGAACTGTAAACAAACATTGAATATTAACTAGAGAAACGCTTACGAGTCACAATAAAAAAAAATACTGCATCATTTTGAGACTGCATTTTGCCCTTTAGATATCCTGGGCATTCACACATCCACCCCTCTCTCATTAGACTGCAGTTTAGTTTTTCTTATTGATGCTTCCTCTCTTTCCTCCCTTCTCTCTTTCCACCGTAGGCTAAGGGTTATAGCGTATTGCTTTTTGAAGTAGACATTTGCATAATCAGATTAGGTTGCATGATTGTCAGTGGACTCCCCCCATCAGAGGGTGCTCCAGAGGAGAGAGGGTCTTGTCCAGCCCAACAATGGACACCTCCCTCGCTGGATCAGCCTGCACCTGCATCCCACCCACCCGGGCTGTAGGTCGTCCGCGCACTCGGATGGGACGGCCTGTGAGAGAGTGGAGGGGGTGTGGGGGTTTTGAGTTGGAGGGCAGGGGTTGAGCCAAGATATTTAAACATGCAGAGTGTGAATTGGCTTTAAGGGGATAAAGAGCTCAGGGCCTATCGCTTGGCACCCAACTCCAGAAATTCTTTTTCATGACGCCTCAGCCCGAAGAGCGAGGGGCTGCCTGCACTGATCTGGTCCATTGTGATAACGGATTCAGACAGTGTGCTAGACGCTGATAAGGAAATGTGCTCTCAATAGACGGGTACCCACATATACTTGGGAGAGAATAGTCAATCAGGCAAATATACTCGGATAAGGGAACCAGAAGCATACACAGGCTATGCTGGCTTGTTATTATTTTCAATGCAGTATTTTATAATCCGGCTAGATAGTGGAGGTCATGTAAAGCTTGAACAGTCTGCAGTGCACATTTTGTAAAGTTGTCACATATCCTATTCTAGTTATCTTAAAGTCTATTTTATATATCTATAGAGATATAGAGATATAAAATATATAATATCAATCCATTTTCAAGATTGGTGTATGAGACCCAAACCAGATCTAATACCGTGTGGGGAAAAAACTTAGTATTTGTATTATAGTTCATTTTAACAATCCAGTATAGTGTATATAATATATATATAGTATAGTATAGTGTATACCACTAATAACAGTATATACTTGGGAAAATATTGGAAAACATGCAAACAAATATATAAAATATATAAATTTGTACATAAATATACTATATAATACAATTAGTGATATCTTAATACCTGTTGTGATAGGGTTTAATCTTTATTAACCTTCATTTTAGTCACTTTACCTAAAAAATCGACTAATCTACATAAAAACAGCATTATTGCGAGATAGATAAAGGTTGCTAGAGCAGTAATCATTTTCTGTGTAAAAATGTGTTTTTGAGAAATACAAAGAGTCACCTGTCTGTTCCCACAGGCGTCAGTCAGTATGTCCAGCTGCCCTCTGCCTCCGTTTACACACCATTAGCCTGTGGTTTAACGGCTGCACTGAAAGCCTCACAAACAATCTCTATGTTTACTCTTCAGCTAAGTTAGTTGCTGTCTTTTTAGTGAAAATGAGCCACATTTAGAAAACTACAATGGGAGATTTGGGTTGTAACTGCTCTCAGATGAAATGGATACAAATGTGACGTAATCTGTTATATCTATTAAGGGCATTTTTTTAATACATTAATATATTGTCTGAGCTCTGAATTCTGGGTAATTATACCTTCTACACAATGAACAGGACACATTTGTGTTTTTAAGAACTATTATGTACAGAGTCACATCAGTTGTTTTGAACAAGCTATCATTTCAATTCGTCTTTCTCAGTGACTTCATGTTAGTAATATTTCTTTTCCTCTGACCAGTAGCAGCAGCAATGGTTATATGCAGCGCTCTTTCTGTTCACCCATAGCTGCTAAGCCCAGCTGCAATGGTCAGTGTTTGACTCCGCAAGGACCTCCAACCCTGAGGTCACAAGTTAAGCTGAAACTTTTAGTGACCATCTTTAAGGTCTTAGGACAGAGCCCAAAGGTCAGCTTAGTGTCCATGTGGTCATTACGACTGGTGGTCAAACGTCTTTTGGCCTCTTGAGCACAGTGCACTTAACTTTTGTGTCTGATCTTTTTTTTTTTCAAATATAAAGAAAACTACAGATGTGTTCAATTTACAAATCATTTATTAAATAAATACTTCAAATAAATAAGTGACTGTATTCACAAGCAAACAGAAATAACTTAATAAAAGAGGTATCACAGAGTTGTTTTTACATTTCCACAGCAAACAATCAGATCAAAATCTTTGGCAACATGACATGCATATTTTACAACAATAGAAATCAATCACCTTCAAAAAATACTTAATTACAAACCATTTTCCACATGTTTGTATTTGTGACCCAAACCAGATCTATTACTGTATGTTGTTAAGAGAAAACCTGGTACAACCTTGAGAAATGTAATTAGTTTGAAATGAAGTATTTTTGTACAAACAAATGCATGTTTTTAAAGTGCCTCTGGCTATTTAGAGAAGATTGCAGTCAGGGGAGTTGGATGAGCCATTAGCTGTTCAAATGCCTCAGTGAATCTATTTTCTGAAATGAGAAAGTCCTTAATCCCCTCCATTTTCCTCATAGGCAAAAACTCTTTCTCCAAACTAAATTAGTTCCAGGCGGAATCGCAACAAGGAATACTAAGTGAAGACTTCAAGGTAATAATGTACATTCAGCAAATCATGTTGAATAGAGATGTATTTTCAACTGCACAAGTGCACATTTACTGGTTACTGCAGTGGCTGTGAAATTAAGTAAATGGCACCCAGGAACACCAGGTCACGATTACCACCGTTTGAATAAATCCATTGTGCCAGAGAGTGTAATCTGTTAGATATTTGTTTCTACCAGGAGCTGTCACAGCTGGATCCAGGAGAAGGGACCTCAGTGTCACTGGTCAGGGTCCAGGGGTGAGGAGGAGACTGGAGCTGCTCCATGTTTCCTCTGAGTAATGTGAGTAAAGCGGTGGACGAGTGGCTGGTGGGTTGGCCGCTCTGGCTCTCCAGCAGCTGAACCAGGAAGTTGATGTAGCGCATGGCCAGGCGCAGGATCTCGTTCTTGCTCAGTTTCTTCTCTGGAGGATGGGTAGGAATGAGTTTGCGGAGCTCAGCAAAGGCAGAGTTGACATTGTGCTGGCGCCAACGCTCTCGTGTGTTGGTGAATACTTTTCTGGTCATTATACTGAAAAAACAAATAACAGACTTTAGATTTGATTAAATTAGAGAAAGAAATGTGAGGCAAATTAAATTTTTAAATAAACGTGACGCATCTAAGAGTTTCTACAATGTTAAAATCATGTCTACCACAGCTCTGATCTGACTCTTGTATGCTATGCCCCTCCTAATATAGGGTCTAATTTTGTTTGAACAACATACGTAATCAAAAATAGAAGCAGAATCTCATAGCATTCACTCACCTGTATGTCTCAAAGTCTCGGTGGTTAAAAGGTTATGGTGTCCACTGCTGCAGGAATCCTGTGTGAATGACCACTCAGTTGTGTATTCTCATCCTCACAGTGAGATGCTGGCGAGTGAGTGCAGAGTGAGAGAGGGAGGGATGGGGTGTAGTGAGCATAGGGGATGACTGCTGCATGCTCACATCTCACATTTTATAGGAGGCGAGACCCTATTGTGTGACGTATGCTGTCAGGGAGCCTCAGTCCTGTGCCATTGTTTGTGTTTGTCTGAGGAGGGATTGTTAAAACACCCCCACCCAGGACAGGTTTACTGTGTCTTTTATATCTTAAATATTGTTGTGTTACACTTACATATTTAATCTGTTTTAGCCTCTCTGCATCAAGAACCTTTTAAGTGACTATTTGTGTTTCTTTTATGATTCATTGCTTGTTTAATCCTTGAAGGTTAGCACTAAAGGTGACAAATACATTTCTATTGAAGGGAAACTGAGACGTTCATTTCTCTGATCCTCACTGCAGTGGACACTTTCTGCCCCTCTGACATTAAGCACGGACAGCCCACTATTGCCTGCGGAAAAGACCTTAATATCTATGGCTGCTCTACAGTTCAATTCAGCCTGATTGGCCCACAAAAGATAAAAATCCAGATTGACAGTTAAACAATTTAGGTTTTGTTATGACTATGGTAATCTTGTTGAGCCATTCCAGGGGCCACACATAATTTACAGAGGAAACAGGGAGCTGAGCTGCATCCAAAACTTACTCCGGCTCCCCCTCACTACCTCCCACTTTAAACCTTGGTTTAAAAAAAAAAAAAATTGAGTTTAACCAATTGTCAATGTTCTTTTTACACCCTTCAAGTGTTGTTTCAAAGACGCAACCTTCCATAAAAGTCTCTCTGTTGAGTAGGAATTTACATAATCCGATTAAGGGCTGGGATTAGCCTCTAGCCTGGAGAACAGGCCCAATGGGGGCTGTTTCTAAATCGACCATTCATGGGCCTTGCTGCATGTCGAAGAGCCTGCACCTGCAGACGCAGTGGTCCTCTGCCTGGACACTAGCACAAGTGTGGCAACTCACTATGGGTTTACCTGCTGAACATAACACCTCGAGTGAAAGCTACACCTCCCCAGACAGTAGCAATAAAGGAAACTTGGTTACTGGCTACTTTAGTTAATGCCAGTATTGAATAAAATAAAATGAATAGTATAACTTTTAGTATAATGTACAGGTACAGAGAAAAATATAATATAATAACGAGTTACTGTCAAAAGCTTCGCTAATCTTTGCTGATATTTTTCCTATAGACTATAATATATCAACTGAAATCTATATAACAATTTTTCATTAATCTTATAATGGTTTTTGCATATTTAAGGTGTGTTCATGTACAATACACAACTTACATAAATTATATTGGTAAATTACACTTGCCTTCTTACATTCCTAAAAATAAATAATAAATATTGATAAAACTACAAATAAATGTATTTTTAGTGGTATATAATTTAAGGATTAGATACATTAATAGATCTAATCAATTACTCGAGTAAACTAATTTTAGAATTAGTAAATACATGTGGATTTAGGGAGTTACACAAATGTGTCTTTTCTATGTTCTGAAAAAAAACCATAGTGTAAACTTCCACAGTTTCTCTCCCGTCTCACTGCAGTGTTAAGTTGTCAGGGCAATCACAGCACCATTATGTGTGTTTACGTAGCCTTTACACAGGGACCATCCAGCTCCTGCTTTTGTTCTGTCCATAAGAAACAAACCATTTATTGGGTCTCATTGATGGTCTGCTGCCTATTAGGAGGCAGAATTCAGGGACACAGAGCTGTAAAAAAATCTGGCTTGAGTAATTGATGGTGGACAGGCAGTGCTGGATGTGTCTGTCTAAAGCAGAGGAGTCAGTGTCCCCCGGGTCATCTTTGTCTGGGGATCATTCCTGAGGGACCAGGCTTCACTCTGCTGGCTCGTGATGATAAGCACTCTCTCCACATGCTGAGAGCTGCAGATAAGGGGCTTTTTTTCACTAAATGGAAAAAATGGTCCTACCATGGCCAATGGCTCCTAGAGTTCATCATTTAGCCTGGCCCTCTCCAAATTTAGTATAATTTGTGTGTCACTACTTAATAAAATGTGACACAGTTAAAATCATGATCTGTTCTATGTTTTGTAAAACCTATTTATTATTTTTTGGAACATTTTCAATATCAATCATTAAAACAGATAACTCTTTGTTTGCTCAAACCTCTTGTACAAGTGTGTCTGGCCCTTTGAAGCTGGGGCCGGAACCTACTCAAAATAATTTGAGTCTTGTTTGGCCGTCACTTCTCCCGGGGACTCTCTCACAGCTTAACTTGCTTCTTTTCAGTGGTGTCAGGACTGCAAAAAATTCAATAATTTATTATAATGAAGATTTTATAATAAAAAAATAAGACATCATTTTTTTTTTTACCAGTGCCAAACAAAGCTTCACTATCACCGCTCCTCTTTTGCTCTTGTCCGACGAAGGACTTGGAGCCATAACTGACTCTGGTCATTCCTCCACTAGTGGGAAAAGCCTCGTTTGAGCTTAGACTTTGACCCCACTTCATGACCTCAACAGGAGAGCTCAGACCATAAGACATCTGCTGTATGTCAGAGTTGGTGTTGCCCAGGTTGTAGCTAAATATCGATTCTGCTTTGATTGGACTGTAAAGGCTGTGAGTTAACGTGCCGTCGTGTGGTAAAGGCCTCAAAATGTCATCTCTAGCAACAATCTTCCCCACTGCTCCAGCCCTGCTACCCCAGCCCAGAGGTTTCACCTCATTTCTATCATCTTTCCACAGGTCACTGATGGTCCAGCTTTTCTGTCTGTGAACATCTGGTCCTGAAAAGGATGGGCTCATCTTGAATCTCAAACTAGGTTCAGCTTCTTCTTCGAACACTGTGTCACAGAAGCTGTCATGTACAGTGGCAGTTTCAAACAGGAACCTAGTATCTGTGTTGAAGAATGGATCCTGCTGGGGGCTCAAACCCAGATGCTGAGGTTCGCTATAATTAAAGACTGTGGTGTTGTTTGAACTGCTTTGTTGGTTGCTCTCTCTGGTCACTGCCTGGCTCAAGTCTGTTGTTTGAGTGTACAAAGAGGTGGTATCATTGAAGAGCTAAAACAAAACAAGAAAGTGCATATTTACTTATATTCAACAATGCACAAAATGTCAAGTACTGTTAAAATATAATTAATAATAATAAGCCTCAAATGAAAGGGAATCGTTTGACAAAAATGTGAAACAACAAACATACAATAAATCCAGTACCCTTTTAAGTGCGTATGATTGATGTTTTCATGTGACTCATACTACCTTCAACACTTTATGAGGCACTTCTGGAAACATCTTTTTCAGCTGAGACAGAGAGGCCCTGAGGAGCCACTGGATGTTGGGTGCTCTCCTCAGCATAAGCTGACTCACCAGAGGGTTAATGCAGGGGAATTGCAACAAACAGTGTTCTTCCTGTTGAGACATAACAGAAACACTTAAAGCTCATCTGTAGATTTTAATATAATAATCACAAATTGTTTGGCGTGCCCTCAATGATTTAGTTGTCATCAGAAAACTCTGAGTTTCTGTCAGCTTTGCTAACTTCGATCTATGGAAACTGGCTCTTACATTGGACTGTATGACGGTGAGCCACTCTCTGTCCAGGTAGCTGACTGGATCCCTGTCACTGTTCATCAGACTGTAAAAGGAGATCTGATTGATCCACCGGGCTATTTCCACAACCTCTGACACCATCAGCACCTGGAAAACACAACATTGGAATCACTGGTCTTTTATGCTGTTTATTTGTTGACTGTTTTTTAATATCACTTTTTACCTTTACATCTAGATCTTCAGACTTCATGCTGAAGAGCACCAGAGATGAATAAACCAGTAACACGTTGCTGAAAGCTTCACTTGAAAGTCTGTTTTTAAAGAAGTAATGAATTAGATTTTTTTGTATGTCTGGGGAATATTATTGGTGTGTGTTTGTTAGGACGCTGACCCTCCTCCCTGACTGTCTGGGCAGTGCAGAATGAGCCAACAGCAGCTGTACTGCAGAGACAGAGCGGTCAGCCTCATCACTAATCCTTCACTGGCTCGTTCCTGGCACAGTTCCTCTTGCCTCTACCCAGCAACATTCAACAGAATCAGAAATTATTATAATGTTATCAAATGTTATTTTTCATGACAATACAAACATTTATATTTAGAATTTTATAGCTTTTATATAGCTTTATATACAGTGATGTCTAGTACAGAGTAATAGCTGTATGAAACACCTTGGAGGATGTTACCAAACTGTTGCCAATTAACCTAATTAGTTGCTAAATGTCTTCTTGCTGTTTTTATTGATACTACTATACAACAGCATATATTTTTTTCTTATCAAATTTAAACTCTTCAAACCTGAAGGACAATGGCAGTGCTCTCATCCACTGTGATCACAGCATACTGATGGATCCCTCCCAACATCTGCAAGGTGGCACAGTGGTTCCGCTCAAAGACGGTGATATTGAATCTATGGCACAATATACTTCACTAATGAGGCATGTCTGTCTCAGCAAACATTTTGACTAATGTAATTGTAAAATGCACTAGTTAAGTTAAATTACGTTGACTCAAGTGTTTGTAGAAGTAAGGGACAATTGAGAAGCCTCTCTGTCACAAACAGCACATAGGGCACACTCTCCTCCAAAGACCATGAGGATATCTGGACTGTACCAATGAAGAGAAATACAAATATGCTTCAACATACAATACTGGATTACAATTGACATAATTGGCCCTACCATTGTCTGGGAAAGTAGTGTTGAAGGTGACATGGGTAAGACCCCTCTCACGGCAGACTGCCGCCCATGGAGACTGGCCGGGGTGGTCATACTCCACCACCAGAGAGAAGCACTGCCAGGGAAAGTCCGAGCCTATATGTTGCTCACACACAAGTGCACACACATTGTTGCACAACCTGAAGCAATGAAAACAAAAGAGCAGATTACAGCATTTCCTTTTACTGTACTTTGAACTGTAACAAGTGGAGAATAGAACTATGTGTTCATGTATATTGACTATAATATGCATCACAGTATATGCAAGACCAAAGTAACTACCAAATCTGTAATCTCTTTCTACTAAGTACTTATAATATGACAAATACAGAAACTACTGTAACGCACCTGCTGACAACACTGGCACCATTCAGCTTAGTCTTGTCTTCGTCATGATGAAGATTAGCAACAGCAGTACCTACAGTACATTTGAGAAAGGTTATACACACAACATTTGACCAATGCAATGTAAAGGTTATATACTAGACAACTGACCTGTAGCTTGGCTCAGACAGTTTAGAATTATAGATCTAGTATCATCAGAGTCATTTGTGATTATGACGAGAATCTGGAAAATACATTAAACCACAGTTGTCACATAGTTGTAAAATTACCCACCACGCTAAATCATAAGTAATTTATCTAATACTATGTGAATGTCTCAGCCCTAAGCCAAAGACACTGACTTTGTCTCTGATTTTGTTTCCTGTTCTGTTGTGTAACCATGTCTTCAGCAGCCCCTGCATCTCCAACAGTTTGGGATTTGACTCCAGTTTTTTGTGACTGAGGTAGAGGATGAGCTGTAGCTTCCTCAGTAGCTGGTTCAAGCTTTTATCAGAAGACACCATTGTAGTTCTTTTTAAATAGTCTGATCAACAGGGAGTAAGGTGGGTTACTAGCAAGAGTAATGAATATGTAGTAAATCAATCAATTTAGGCCACTTACCTACACCCGTGCTAAGACCACACTTCAGCAATAGCTCTTTAAATGTCACCAAAGCATGGATTAGTGTCACCTTGTTAAAAAGCTGTTCCTGGTCTGCAAATAACACATTCGTTATATTTGGCAATTTGTATATTTTTTTAATTGTACAATTATTCCGTACCTCTGACCAGGTCGACACTATGTGAATTTGTCTCACAAAGAGCCTTCTTCTGCTGCTTAACAAGGAAGTGGGTTTGGTCCACGGTCAGGTGTCTGAAGTCGCCCCAAACGTTCATGTTGAGCCCTAGCTGGTGGGCAATGCTCAGATGAGGCCGAACAAAGTGTAGCAGCTCACAGTACGCACGGCATTGGCTTTCTATATCATGCACAAAACACATTTGATTGTTAGACACAAGGTTTAGACACTGTTTAAGCTTCATAGTGTTATACATAGTGTTTTAAATATATATATATATATTTATCTATATATAGATATAGTGTATACCGGTGGCCAGAACCCGTAGCATTCTGCTGTCTGGTTTTTTGTCCGGTGTGATGTGCTGTTCCATGGGGTGAGTGGTTAGTGGACTCTCAGGCTGGATGGCTACATTGCTCTGTTCTCTAGAAGCATTTCCTGATATAGCCATGTTCATATCAATTCTTTTAATGCTTTGACTCTGGTGGTCTGTAGTTTGTCTTTGCTTAACCATGTCAGGAGCTGAAAAAGTATAAAAAAATATATAAAAAATATAAACATAATAAATATTTAATCTATTTACTATGCAAAATATTGTAAATTGCAATTCTTCTTTTAACCACAAGATAATGCCAATGTATTATCATTTTACTGTTATTCATACATTCTTTCATTTTTTAAAGTCCAACTATTATATGAAATTTCACTGTATACCTGCACTGACAGTTGATCTTGGAGGAGGGGTGGCCGAGACTGCTGGGGTCTGCTGGGACCGGAGCATTATGAAGGTAGAGAGAGGGTCCAGTTCTTTGTGTGGTGGACACTTGGGAGCACAGAGCTGTGGATGGCTTTTTTCTTTTGTAGTTTCTTTACCTGATGAGCTTGTAAATAAACACTCTTGTGTTGTCATATTGAAAAAAGGTTCTGGGCAACTTGAAATTGCATTTGTAGCTTTTCCAAAGTTAACAGTTGTAGTATGTGGGTAAGACTGTTTTTCATTTTTGGTTTGTTTATTATTTTCTGGCATTGTAATTAAGGCTGGTTCCTCTGGCTTCCTCAAATCAGATACGAGCGCTCTGGATGTAGAAATGTTTGGGATAGATCTGACAAATACTGGAAATAAAAATACAATTAATAACTGTTACTGAACACAAAAGGTCCAATATAAAAAAGGTTTTATTCAGTTACTTACAGTCTTGTTCAGGTGACATTTTTTGGAACTCCTCAACGGCTGCTTTTGAGGAGGAAGAGTCAGACATAATAGTCTCAGCAAAATCACTGGAGTTGCACAGACTTATCTGATGGAATCCAGTCCCAAATCTTGACTCAATTTCATCAAAAGTCACAAAACATTGTTGTTCAGACTTTATCCATTTTAATGATTCTGGTAGTGGCTGGAAATCAACTGTAGATTCATACGTTTGTGGCTCTAAAAACAAGATAGTGTTAACAAATGTATAAATAATAAAAATAATAAACTTTCAAATTAGACACCTGTCAACATGTATTCCAGCACAAAGTCGAGATGTTTTTCTGCTGTCCAGAGGGCACTCTTGAGCTCCCTCTGAGCTTTTGATGAAGCAAGAGATCTTTGCAATAATTAGTACAAAAAAAACATTAGTCAATGTCTCTCACATTATAATAACTGTTTAGTTGATAAGCTCACATTTGGTCAAACGGAGAAAGCTCTTCCTGATAAAGGCCAGAGGTAGACGTACAGTTGCTGCTGTGATGGTCTTTGGACACTGGGCTCAAAGTCAAGTCCAATTCCATCTCAACTGGACTTTTAATTTGTCCTGAAAAAACAAACAAACAAAAAAAAAAATATGGCCCTGAAGAAAAAGAGGTCTTGATATTTGTTTTTTAGTTTAACTACACCTTACCTGCTGACTCTGTATCTGTGAATCCTTTTATTAAGCCTTCCTCATTCTGCACTTTATACATTTCAACTTGATAAATGTCTGGCATAACTGAGAAATACAGAAAAAATACATTTATTTACAGCTGTAAATATATATAGTGTATTCTTCTGAATCTTATTTATCTCAGATCAGTTTAGATTTACCTACCATTTTGCATTATCTCAAGAACTGAATGTTGCTCAGATATGTTTTCAGGAGTTATGGTCATAAGATCACAAATGTTTGAGAATGCAGAGCAATCTTCTCTCGTCAAGCTAAAAATGTCCAGTATACTTGGTAATACCAGAGGCTACAAAGAATTGTGAAATTTTAAGTGACAATGTAACAATTAAAACCCACAACATAAATAATGTAATCCTTTGTGCTTCTACATAATAACCTTTTCATTAATTAGTAGCTCTTTAGAAAAATCCTCAAGGACAATTGTAGTTGACACATTGTCATTACTGTGCATCTGACCAGGGATTTCAAAGGGTTCATAGTGCCTAAAAACAAGACACAATACAAGTCACAATTAAATCTAAAAACCAAAATAGAGCTAAAGATAACACATTTCTTCACCTGAGTATAGCCTCTTCAAAGATGCTATTGGGCTTAAGGCTGAACAGAGGATCAGCCACAGGAAGCGTTTTCAGCCTGGACAGTTTGGTTTTGAGTGAGGGCAAATGACTCTTAAACTGTTTAAGATAGTCTATTTCCACCAGCTCTTCTTGTAGGAAAAACTCTTAAATAGTATACAGCAAATGCATTATTATTATTATTTTGTAATGTCTGGTTAAAACCAACATTATTTGCCAGCCTACCTTTCTTTTCATTTTCTGGCTTATTTATTGGTATCTTTGAAAATGCTTCCAGACAAGGGTCTTTTGACTCCATCAAAATGCCATCAATCTCACTGATGTCCAGCTCATTGAGTGAATCAGGATTAGAGCTTGGTATAACTTCCTCTTGTAAATAGTTCAGCGGCTCTTTATAACTGCACAAACCTTTGTGTGATTATTTAATAAATGTGATGAATTAACTTTCAAAATGCAGATAACGCTACATCTACCTTTCTGCATGAACAGATTGTTGTTGTTTCCTCAGGTCATCAAGCACAGAATCATGCAGAACGAGTTTGCAACTGGAGATAACATTTCCTGTCAAATATAAGGAGTTAACTGTGAGCTCAGATATTTTTCAGGAATTATGGTCATGAGACCATAACCATAAGTCCACATTAACAATATAGTTATTAAAACATATGAGCATAGGCTACAGCAGTAGGCCTTTATAGGTGTTACCTCTGACCCACGGGGTCCTGTAGGTGTCCGCGGGCACGTGTCCACTGTGGGGGTACTGGTCACTGGATCCGGAGAGATAAGGTGTGGGCAGCGCCAGGATGTTCATCATTACTCTGAGACCGGTGGCAGCCTAAAACATTAAAAACATAATGTAACAGGGGCAAAAAAGCCACATGAACTAACAGCTAGCTGGCAAACCTTACCTCGAAAACATAGTTAAGACTCCTATATCTTATAGTAGAGAAAATGTCACGACTTTCACCTTCAGACCTTTAAAATAAGCAACAATGTGTTATGTTATGTTTAGTAGTTTGTGTATTTTACTAAGATCGTTATCTAGCGTTTAATAACTAGCTAGTAATCCTGAATACACCCTGAAACTAATTGCCTAGATACAAACAAATTACAGAATTAAATCAATAAACCAAATGGTTATATATAACATTATTTCTAACAGAACTCACATGGTGAAGAGGAAAACGTGTTTGAGCTTGTTTTCTGAATTTAAAAAGTGAACGAACAGTCTCTGTCGTAGCTTTATTTATATCAATGGTCGTAGCTCCATCAAAGATCGTGTGTAGAAGACATTGTGGATTTTGTTTTGACACCACAAGATGGCGCCAGCACCACTGTACCACACTGTGTGTATCATGGTGCGGGGCTTGACATTAGCACTAGCCAAATGCAGGTAGATTTAAATTGTGGCTGGTAATACATTCACATACATTGACTTTGTCCAGTTGGATTTTACGGCATACCTTGTACATTAAACTAGTTTAGCCTCAACCTGGTCCAGCGATAAGCCTAAAAAAGTTAAAACAATTGATGTTTTACATCAAAAATAACTAAATAGAAATAAGTCCAATTAAAACATAAAACACACTGAGCAGCTACACGAATTTACTACACAAATAACATGTAAACTGTGGCCAGTAAAAATCTTAGGTGGCGAGTAACTTTTGAAGAATACTAACCTCTCTGGCCAGTACACAAAAGAGTTCATGCCAAGCCCTGCATGGGCGTATGAAGTTTTATTTACTCGGTTTTATTTTATTGCAACATTAATCATACCCAACCATATTTTATTTAGACCTAGTGAAATTGGGACGTTTTACCATTTCATGTAAAAGCCTTATTATTTATATTTATATATATTTATTATTACAATTATAATCTTTATTTTTGTTTAATTCTGTCTCATTTTAATGGCAGCATCACATCTCTAAAAAGTTAGGACAGAGGAATAAAAGGTGGATATTAAAATATCATTTGTTTAATAAGTAGCATTTTTTCTGTAGGCTCCTGCCAAAAAAAAAACAGCCTTAAGTGAACACCATCCAGAAAACTATTTTCACTGTGGCTCATAAAATGCACTGAGGCAAAGTGGACAGAGTACATTGGCCTTTACTGGCAATCGCTAAATCATTTGTCATCGGTTGTGTTAGAAGGTTCTCATTGGGATGACAAAATTGTGTGACCTGCTTTATGGGAAGGTGCATTAGTGGGCATCAAAGGTGACATCTCAGTCTGGGAATGTGTTTCATTGGGCTATATATCTTTTTACACTAAAGTGTGAAAAACACAGCTAATACAGTGGACATATAACAACTGTATGTGGTAAAATAAACCAACACCCACATTAAATATCTATTCGTGAGCTTTGCAAAAATTACACAAAATCTAAATGAGATGAGAAGTGGTCTCCAGGCCTAGTGTAGCCCATGTGCTGACTGTTGTATCAGCACTTTTTAAGTAAAGAAGAAAAGGATTTATCACTGTCCTAGTGTCTCCGTACTTCTCACTCAAGATAAATAAAAACACGTTTCATGTTGTCGTGTTGTAAAATGCAACAAACATGCAAAGCCTATAGCACCTAGGTAGCCCGAGACATGGCTACCTCACAATAACCTGTTACCAGACACCATGTTCTTTACAGTTTACGCTTCTTGGTTCTGAATATGTCCGTATCAGTCAGAGTTTCTGTATGGGCTTAGATTTCTGCTACAGGGTTGCACACAGTTTTGGTGAATGACTCCACATGAAAGTAGTTTGCTTTACTGGCATACTGTAGGGGTCACATAAAAATGTTGACTTTATACATGTTTATACATTCAGGCCTTTGCATTTCATACATCCTTCTTTTAATAAATAAAAGCTGAAGTCCCA
Source organism: Philypnodon macrostomus (assembly GCA_036025475.1). NCBI lineage: Eukaryota > Metazoa > Chordata > Actinopteri > Gobiiformes > Eleotridae > Philypnodon > Philypnodon macrostomus. Next base: position 15,539 of record JAVQKC010176846.1, read on the forward strand.
GTAAAAGTAAAAGTTTTAATTATTTTGTATACAGACAAATACATCTTTGTGCATCTTTTGTGTACCAACCAACGCACCATTGACACACATTATATATCTTTTTTCTTGAATATCCATATGTACACAATTAATATAAATGCACATTAAATCTAGACCTTTGAATTTTCAAATGCTATTCAGTACATCTTTTTTTGGCAAATTTGAGATATAAACTTATAAAAACAAAACAACAATAGAAGATAAAACTCCATCACAACCAGCAGGCTCTTTGGGTTCCTGAAACTTCATTATTGTCTGGATGCTGGCTCATTTCTTACGCTCTTCGATCTGCTCCACCTCACTGGACTCGTCCACCACCTTCCCATTGATCATGGTCTGAGTGACTACTTTAACGATCTTCCTTGTACGCACATCTGGATCTTCTGTAACATAGGTCATGAAAGAGATGTTGGTGTGTTTTGTCAGGCTGATTAAATATATATATAAACACAATAAACAACTGATGGTCTATAACAAAACTTACTTTTAGGAGGAGGAGGTATTTCTTTTACCCTGAGGAAAAGAATCCAATAATTATTTATCAGTAAAAACCAAAGCAATAATGAAAAGAGTCCATTTTGCCCCGAGTTGGTTCTACTAGGACGCAAAAAAAATATATTCTTGAGCTTTGCAGTGCTTTTTTAATGTTCTTTTTTCCAGAAAATCTAAATGAGATAGAATAGTAGTCTCCAGGCCTATTGTAGCCTACGGCACTGAAATAAAAACGCTTACATCTCCTCTCCCTCCAGGAGCCTCCTGTAGGTGGCAATCTCCATCTCCAGGTTTTGCTTGATGCGCAGCAGTTGTTCATAGTCAGTCTTGTTGCGCTGCATGTCCAAACGCAGCTGAGACAGTTCTTCCTCCAATTGTGTCAGTGTGGCCTGAAGACGGTCCATCTCCACTGAGTACTTATGTCCAGTCTCACCAAGGTTACCCTCCAATACGTTCACCTGACACAAAGATACAGCAACAAGTGTGTTGGCTAGTGCATCTGTTAGTCTGTAAGTATAAAGGTAATCGTTGGGTTTCGAACGATTCATTTGAGATTTTCAGGAATAGTCATTAAAGGCCCAAGAAAAACATTTTCATGTTTTGGTGTGGACCCAGAACACCCTCTTCTTTAGGATTTGGATAAAGCATTTACCCCTAGAAGATACCAGAGCTGGAGTATTACTAGATATTGCTAATGTCTGGTTCAAAAAGCGTTGCATGTGACTCGTTTCACACCAGCTGTATTCTGGAGGTGGTATTTGTCATCTTAATTAACATACATTGATCCCATCCAATTTTAACTCTTTACTTTTATAGCTCAAATGTTTACAAGCACTTGATCAAGCAAGCTGCACTGTCAGCACTATAGAGTATCTGTGTTCGGGCTGTCAGCCAGAACAAACATTTACAAGCTATATTTGTCTGCACAATTACAGTTTGTCATCCTATGTATCCACAGGAAGACACAAACACAACATGTATCGTTTTCATTGTTTTATCTCGAGACACTGATTGATTACAGGGACAGAAATAACTGTAATATTAGCTGGCAAGCAAAAGCAGCTGTCCATGTGTAATGTGTTGACAGAACATGTCAAGAAGAACTTAGGGAGAATAGTCCCTGTGTCTGTCTCTGAAGAAACCTCCTGCTGTGAATAAGTACTGTAGAATATCCTGTAATCAAGCAAGGTTAATAGTAGCTATATGTATAATTTTCTGCACTTAAAACTCATGTCAATGTTTTTTACGCAGTACAGCTGCACACAGCAACAGGATATTTTGTGAAAATAGTACATGACCGTAAACCTAAGAATAACAATAATCTGTTGGAATGTCTACAGCAATTTTGTAGGTACTCAAAGCATTTACAGTTGAGTGCATTTTTATTCACTTCGCAGTCACAGACTGGTAATAGTTACCTCTGTGGCCACAGCTGTAAACTGTCTAGAAAAACACACATACAGTACAAACACAAGGTGGGTGATTTGGCTGAGCCACTTGGTTACCTGTTTTCGCAGACTGTCAAGCTCCACTTCCAGAGCCTGCAGGAAGCGTCTCCTCTCACTGAGCTCACTTTGGGCACAACGCAGGGCCTCATTGCTCTCCTTCACCTCTGACTGCACTGCTTCTAACTGTAGAAACATACAGTAGTCATTTACATTAATATTTTAGTGACCTCATGTATAAAAGTATATTCACAGAGAGTTGTGTCAGTTTTGACCTTCTTTAGATACCAGGTCTCTGCATCCTCCTTGTTCTTACGAGCGATGCCCTCATATTGTACCCTCAGTTCAGCCATGATGGATCCCAGATCTGGGCCTTGTGCTGCATCGACTTCCACATTGACTTGCTCATTGGCAAGACGCAGCTTCAGAGAGCTCATCTCCTACAACAGCGTACATGTGGAACATTATTTACATAGTATATCAGTTTTAATCTGAGACATATGTGTACCACAATGTCATCTTAAGTTCTTGAATTTTTCTATTGACCTAGATGTTGTGTTTGATAAATAGTGATACATTCACTTTCTTTGCACTATACCTGAACGTGCCAGCCTACATCCTGGACACCACACCTGTCTGACTAAACATACACAGCGCTTCTGGCTCAGTCGCCTCAAATATGATTGTACACTGTTATCTCACTATCTTATAGTGTCATGGCTACAAAAGGGAAAGGTGTGTCCATCCACCTCATATGATCATGTTACAGACACTGTTCACTTTAAGCCTTATTGTCTCGGGGCTAACATAAACTCTCTGCTCAATGAAAAACCTGCTGAACTGTATCTGCTTTTTGGGATTTTGGGAACTTCTTTTTGTGTTGTTTTCATAACTGACAGATTTATTATCATAAAAAAGCTGCAAATTTGTTGAACTTCTCTTAAACAAATACTGTTGTTAGAGTCAAAGAGCGTACAAACTAGTTTTTACATTATGTTGACCCACTGTTTATACTTTGACATTTTGCATTTTGACAAAGGGCTCATTATATAATTTATTCCTTGTATTACCTTTGGGTCAAATTGATTTTTTTTGTACTTGTTTGTCACACAAAATAAAATTAAAAAATAATATTAATGAATGTCATGGCAAAAAATGTATACTTATACTATTTTTCTCTTTGTAAAAATTCAAAATGGATCAGTTTGACTGAAGGCAACACAAGGGACTATGTTACCTCATCGTGATTCTTCTTGAGGAAATAGAGCTCCTCCTTCAGACTGTCCAGATCACTGCGCAGGGTAGCAATGATTTGGTCATGGTCAGATTTAGCTCTCCTCAAAGCCTGACAGTCCCTCTCTACTGACTGACATAAGGTGGCCTCTGCCTCCCACCTGCACAAGTGAACAATAGAAGTCATTACAATGTTACAGTGTAACACTGTCATTAATTTGGCAAAATGGAATTACATTTGGATCAGATGGGTTTATTATTTCCTTCAATGTCTATAAACTAGAATTAATGTAGCCTATTGAAAGAAAAAAAGCCATATTAAATATAAAAGAATTGCAGGCACTGTGTCATACACCTGCACTGTGCTGCTAATGCCATAAATCATTACAAAATCATATTTATCCTCCACATTCAACCCACCTACATACCATCAGCACATTGTGAAAACCATCCTACTCAATAATTTCTTTTATTCACTGTCAGTGCTGTCTGTCTGACCTGCTCATCCATCACACCTGCTTCACTTTAGACCAACTCCTTTGCCACTGCATGTAAACCGTGGGAATGCTTGTCTTATTTCACAGCCTGACAGAAGAGTCATTTATTCACATTGGTTTGCAGTCTGGCACTGTCTTGTGAACACTCACAGCCATGTAAAAAACTGGATCACTGCGTGACACTCACTTGACCCTGAAGTCATCAGCAGCCAGCTTGGCATTATCAATCTCCAGCATGATCCGAGCATTCTCCAGAGTCTTCTTTCTGACCTGAGGTACAGAGCACACACACTTCTAAATGAACATTTCATGAAACATTTCAACGTATGTGCATTTATTACAAACAATGTTTATGTAAAATAGCATTAAAAGGTGATGAAAATTAAGTGTGTATATTATCTTTTTTATTTTTAAACTGCTATGACAATCACTGACCTCTTGTCCAATGGCATGGGCCTGGGCCATCATCCCATCAATGTCGTGCCCTTTAGGAGATTTCTCCAACATCAGCTGCTTGATCTTAACCTCTAGTTCAGAATTGGACCTTTCCAGTGACCGTACTTTGTCCAAGTAGTTAGCCAGTCGGTCGTTAAGGCCCTGCATGGTCTCCTTCTCACTGGCCCCCACACCCAACCCATTTAAAGTCAGGTTGGATCCCAGCACGTTGAGCCCATTGCCCATGGATAGAGAGCGAGACAGAGTGCTCACAGTGGAGAGGGAAGAGACCGGAGGTTTGGAGCGCATACTGCGGCCACTGTCCCTAACAGACATACTGGAGAAGGATGGCTGACGAACAGAGTGGCTGCGCACAGAGAAGGTGGAGGCCATGCTGTCCACTGCAGAATGGGCATGAAATCACATAATACAACATTAAGTGACATTTTAAATTCATTTAGTATAGAGATAAACGATGATACTTACATGAATGTTGGCTGTGTGGGTTGTGGTGCAGTGCTCCTCAGTCAGGTTTTAAGCCTGAAGCTGCAGGCACTTGTTGTTACTGGACCTGATTTCTCAGGTAGCTGCAGAGGCTCTTCTCTTTGTAGGGGTGGAGCTACTAGTAGTGTTTTTTCAATCTCTATGCAACATGACACCATGTGGGCAGTGAAGGCAGTGACTAACCTGTGAGTCATACTTTTAAATCTCCTCAGAAAAGGGGCACCATAAAGTTCTGCAAGTTATTGCATCTTCTGTTGTGTTCTTGTTGTGTGTTGAAAATGAAAATACAAAACATACAGTACATGACTAATGATGCTCGGAAGATTCATTTCACTGTATTTTTTCAAACCCATTTTAAAAACGGGTTTAGTAGTTAATAGCACATTTGTTCTTGTGTGACAGCCTCCTGAGGTGTTCTTCTGACCCAGCGGCTCAAGCCTAAACCAGTGTGACTGGCTGCAAACAGGGGCTCTACTGTCTCCACACTGACCCCATTGAGACTGGGACACAAAGCAAAGCAATGTGAGAATGCGCCTTCACCTGAGGAGGGCCCACTGGGATCAGGAGAGGTAGGAGGAAGTACAAACAATGGATTAAATGAATAGAAAGTAAAGACCCCTGGGAAATGCTATGAGAAATGTTGGGCGTTGTTGGACTGCACTGGAAATTTAAACCTGGCTTATTTTACACACATATGCATACACACAAGTTTTATCTACCCCGTAGGCCTCTGTTACTGTATTGAAAAATATGATTCTTGATTTCACAGAGGGTTATTCTCTGAGGAATATCAGATCACACAGGATCACTGACCTGGTTTAGCACCACTCCCACATCCCTGCATGCTCATGTACAGATACAAAGATCTAAGAAAAAAATGCCCAGTACATGGTTAGTGTAGCGTGTATGAAAAAAGAGATTAAAGAGTTAAACAGAAGCCTAGTGATGTTTCACACAGACAATTTAAAAAGATGTGAGTGCCACATTTAACTCACTGATAATAAAAGGATCCAGCGCAAATCGATGCACAATGAACCTGAGCTTCCATTTCAAAAACAATCATTGTTGTACTTATCTCTATGAGTCGATGTAGGCCTACTCCAACTCATAACTAATTTAACTGAGTTACAAAAGCCAGAGACCCACCAGTGTGTATACCATGGGTATGGCGCCATTTTGTGGCCATAAAAAGACACTGCACAAGCGATTCAATAGTCCATTGGTTAACTGCTTTACGTAGAGCGCCATCATATGTCCTCACCCAAAAAAAAACAAAAAAACTCGGCAACTGGGCCCCAAGCCCAAGAGACATTTTCCTGGTGTCCCGATATATTATATCCTCAAGCTCTAGTTTACTTTTGCTTAGTGCTCACTTGGCTGTATGCCCAGATGAAGTGAATCATACTGTGTGTTCTAGTTATTTCTTTACTGTTCATTAGCACTGCTGAGATGGTTGTGTGCTACTGTAACAGGCCCCAGGGCAACACCTACTAAAGTTTGCCGTTTATTTCATAGTATAGCAAATAGTGTACTGGCCTGGGTTAAAATCCATTCATTTTACTTTGTTTAGAAACATGATACAACAGTGAGTGTTAAGGGCTCCGATAGTGAGGCCTGTACAACATCCACATCGATGCCTCACACAGTGTAGGCCACAATGAAAAATGTGCTGCTCTATCTTACTTTACAACCTCAACAGCCTTTATAGTAGTGTTATTACTTAAGCAGCAGATTGAAATGATAAAAACATTGATATCATAAAATAATGTATATGTTTGTCATTTTGTCTTATGATAAATTACACAAATATACATTTAAAATCAGTAATGTAGTAATCACATTACATCGGTTTCTGTGTTCAAGACAATATGACACATTTGAGTGTTCATCATGTAATCAGATGCAGTGAATGGTGTCATCATCTCAGTGAAACAATATTGTTTAGTAAAGCAGGAATAAAAGCGAAAAACGAGCCAGCATATGGCAGCATGTGAAATAAACTTGAGGAGGAGGATGGTGCTGCCGATGAAGATCTCACATTGGGATGGAGCGCAGAGGTTTTGTTGACTGTGCAGGGGAGAGCTCATCAGCGTGAAGGGGACGGATTTGAATAAGCTCAGACGAGGGCACTGCAGTGTATGTGCTCGTTAGGCGGCCACGCTATAATTCAGCATACATGCAGCTCTGCAATCAGGGGCCTATTCATTAACATGGGGGGCCCGCTTTCATCTGCAACCACTTGAGGCTGCCAATCACAGAGGCGTACGCATGACATGATGAGAAAACGGGGCGGCTTAAATACTCAGGGATGCTTGTGCTCAGAGGGAGTCATGTCTAAATGCTGCCTTAAACGTTTGTATCAGAGAAAGGGAAGAAATGCTCTTTTTTTTTTTACAGTGTAGTGCTGGCAGGTGGCCCGCACTGTGTCAGACTGATTATCATCTCACAGCTCGACTTTTGTTCTTACATTTTACAAGGAGGAGCATTGCTTTGCCGACTAGGACTCCTCCTAGAATGAACTACATTTAACGGCAAAGTTTGGGAAAGAGATTGAAAGCATTAGGACTGTAACAAAGACAGATTTTGAATGTTGAAGGGAATTTACACCATCTACACCTGGACAAGTCAAAGTTAGACCTTTTAAATAAGGATTATAATGGAGTTGCATCAGTATCTTCTGTTCGGTGTGTGTGAAAGGTGTTGGGTGTTGTTTATAAAAGCTCCCACACAAGTGACTGCATTGGATAGCACAGGATATCGCACTTGCTGAATTCTACCAGTATTTAAAATGTGATGCTTTTTCATACAGTAATTGATGTCTATATCAATACTTATCTCAAATTACATGGTATCACAATGCGAGTGGAAAAAATATCATCGGTTATTCTCACATGTCAGCAGATTCATTGTGGTCGCCCTCCGTACACTCAAAAGTGAGTTGGAGCGGTGCAAGAATCTGCAATTATTTTCTAAAAGGATATTGATCTCAATTTATAATTAAGTATATTAGGTCAAAAGTATTCCATTTATTTTGCTCATTACTGCATCTTAAGTGCTGTCAATCAATGTAACCACTGTAGGTCACTTCAGTAAACAACCCAACAAACTGCTTCATCAATGACGATACCCCTTTAGTGCATTGATCAGATATCTTGTATGTGTAGCTATTGGTTGTGACGTTACAATGGGTATCAGGCAACCTTTCCATTTAGGATCTTTGAAGTTCTGACCAATGGTGTCCTGACATTGGACGACACTAAATATAATGATGGTTCTTTGAGCTGTTTATGAGTAACCAACCACCTCCAGAGCTGATACATTTTGGAGAACATTTTATTAAACTGAGACAAAGGTACAATCACTGTATTGTCACATTTAAAAGTGCTTTTGTGAAGTCAGATAATAAATAAGCATTTCAAATCTGACAACCATACGACAACAAATAGTGTTCACCAATACAAAAATGCTGAGGTTTAAATACTGCTACGACATTCCTCTTACTCTTTTGAAAGCTCACATTTTGGCAAAAAACATTGTGCATAAACAAAACAAGGTCTGACCTGATGAAATGTCCCATCACCAAAGGAAGTAAAAATGCATGGTCTTCACGGCTCTCTGTGGAGACTTCTGGACTTAATGTTTAGCTCAGCAGTCTAATGCTCATCCAGAGCAGAGCAGAGTATTAAAATTTCCTTAAGGACTTTTTTCAAAAATTGTAGTGGTCATCAGCGGCTGATGGGTAGCTGTGGTATTGAGATGGAGGGATGGGTCAAGTGTCCTGGAGCAGTAAGAACAGAGAAAGGGTGACCTGATGAAAAAAGACAACATTAATGTATGAAGCGGGTTGTTTAGTGATCAGTGCTTTTGTGTGCTAGATCATAATGTACTGGTGTCAAATGTGTAACATAACACATATTAATGATGTATCTTACTGTCCAAGTATCCATGTAGAGACAGGAGGTGCGGTCTGTCTGGGCTGCTGAAGGGTGAGTAGTGAACCTCCTCTGGGAGTGATGGAGGCATTTGTGACAGAGGGGTGCCCTGAAAGAAGCTGTTCTGTAGAGGCTGCTTTTTGTGGCGTGCACGGCAGTTCTGAAACCAAACCTGGAGAACTGTAGATGTTAGCAAACAGCTAACAGGAAACAATCTGTGCAAACCACAATTTAACATCGGCTCTTGCTGCCTCATCACCAATATTAATAACATCTAAATGATGTTTTACTATCAAATCTAGAAGTTTAATTCTTTAACTGAAAGTATAGAAAGAGAGATACATTCTGAACATGAATGATGTTCTGTGGGTACTCACCTGTATGACTCTCCTGCTGAGCCCTGTCATTTCTGCCAGTTTCTGCAGCGTCTGGGCATCAGGATTATTATCTTGAGCAAACTGTGTCTGCATGACCTATAGGAAAGAAGACCGAGTATAGGATTCTGACCAATGTAACGAGCAGAGGTGGGTAGTAATGAGTTATATCTACTTCTAAAAGTAGTATTAATACACTATACTTTTTACTTTTACTTGAGTAATATTATTTTGAAGTAACAGTACTCTTAGTTGAGTAAAATGTGTCAGTTTAATAAGAGTCAGAGTACTATTACTCTGTTATTGAGGAATATCATGTTCTGAAAAAGAGAGAAGATTTGAGAATTTTGTTTCCTGTTCCTTAATTTGTTAAATTGATGTTTATTTTTTGGAAAGGCAGGAGTTGTCTCATTATTCTTTACATTTTAAAACAAAATTAAAAAAAGACTTTTCTCATTACAATCAAATATTCACTCTGTTCTACTCTTACTTGAGTAATTATTTGGATGAGTAACGAGTTAAACTAACCTGTAGCTGCTCTGCTGTGAAAGAGGTCCGAGCTCTCTTGGCTGGTTTGGGTTGGCAGTCCTGATCAGAGGGCAGGGCTCCCTCCAGTGTCAGGCCTGTGCCTAAGAATGAGCACAATCTCAATTCAGTCCGACCAGTCTAAAATCACCAGTTTATAGATCGTTCCAAGAGCTGGATATCATCATATACCGTTTTCAGCAGCACGTCTGAGGTTATCTAACATGGTGTCATAGTGGCTACGACACAGCACCCTGCCCTCCACCAGACCAAACTCCTCTCCTGTGGACAGCTGCCGTTTACAGGAGAAACAGGCAAAACATGCCAGGTGGTAAACACTGCCCCGGGCACGCCGCACCCAGTCACTGGCATACACCTGACGACCACACTGGGCACACTTAGTGCCAAACCTACTACATAGAAATACAAACAGACAAGTCAAAGTTGCAGTGCATTTAGACGATCAACAAATGATTCAGGCCTATTTATGAATTTACTGTAGATTCAACTTTTACTGAAAGAAATATATATAGGAGCATATTGCAAAAGTAGAGCTCTTAATCAGTGATATTTCCCACAAGCTTTGGTTTTATGTTAAACAAAACCTTCCGCAACGTAAAACCGAAATAAAATAATAACTCAGAGTATACGTAGACTTTCTCACTAAAGGTGCTCGTTCTCATCAGAGACTTAATATGCTCAAATGTAGCTATTAAACATGGTAAAAATATAATATATACCTATATTGTATAAATATGATATATTTCATGTGGGCAGATTTTTAAACGAATGCGACTGATTGTATAGAGCCAGTGTTAGTTTGTGATGTTGTGGGTGACTGTAGCCAGGCTATCTAAACGTGTTTTACATAAAAAATAAAAATAAATACCTGCTTTTCATTTAGATAGGAAATAGGAAAACACACGCAACATATTGCGCAATAATGATGTACTTATTGCGATAGGTCCGTTTCGGTCAAGCATCAGGGCAACACAGTTTGAGCTTATGGGCCAAAACAGAGCAGGCCCAAGGGAAGCACTTTTATCTGTAGCTAATGGTCTAATAGTGAACATTCTGTTGGACACAAAAGGACACTCTTCCGTCGGTGCGACCTGATGAGCGTAATGCACGTGTTTAAACAGGAAACATCAACAGCCTAAAGAAAGAGGAGCTGGAGGCTTTTAGTTTTTTAATCTTATCAGCGAACATTTATCTTTTAACTGTGCGCAGCCTGTCCTCTAACGCAAATGCAGTTTTGGCCTGTATAGATTTTTAGCCACAAAAAAGTTGGTTAAAACATCGACTTTCTGTAGTGTACATATTTAGCTTAGGCCTATCAAAAATTACACACATTTTAACTAACTCAATTGGCACAGTCTGCACAGTGTACAGGCCTATATGTTATTATCACGTTTTATTTTTAAATGGGCTATTATAGCCTATGCTAATTAAACACACTCGATTTATTGCGTTTGATAGCGTGCGTAATTTGTGCGTAATTACTAACCGTGGGCTGGACTACTATGCATATTTTATTTCTAATGCGCTGTGTGTGATGCAGATATGTTGAAAAAAGTAACATTTCAGGAGTAGCCTAACCTGACTCACGTACATGCTGTTCCTACCTGAAGTAATCCAGTTTGCAGTAGATTTCCTTATTTTTGACATAGCAGCTGCTGTGTTGACGCAGAGACGCACGGCACACGGAGCACTCCAGACAGCCCACGTGCCAGTTCAGGTTGTTCACCTGCCAGAGTCAGTGGAACAGTGACTTCTAAACATACAATGATTTTGTCCAATTCCTCCAATTAATTCATTTGATCAAAATACCACATGCATTGAGTTTTAGATGGTATTTCACGGTGTGATTTAAGCTAACAGATAATACTAGAATTATAAGTCATTTATTATTAAACTGGATGTACCTTGAGCAGGTATCGGTCGTGGATGTCCATACCGCAGCTCGCGCACTGGTTCTTGTTGCCCGGAGGAGAGCAGACGCATGCGGCCTCGGACGGACTGCACTCACTGGACTCCTTCTTTACCTCCGTCTTGGACTAAACATATACAGCATACGTACGCTAGTCAAATCAAGGTAACGCTCGGAAATTTCCCCAAAATTACGGACAGATGCAATCAAAGCGAACGAATCAAATTGGAAAAAAAAAATATATAGCCATGAATTTTAGCAGTGTGACCAAAACAGACTTTCACAGTGAGGTCCTATTGCTTGTGCAAGATAACTGGACACTATACAGCCCTCCTCAGAAAGAAGTAGTGAGAGTTTGGGTCCTCTTTACGCGCTCAGACGGAGACCACTCGGGAAGATCCAGCAGGAACAAAGTGCAAAAAGGCGCTCAAAGAGAAGTTGTGCAGGATTAAAAACAAGGCAACGAAAAGCTTGCCATCCAGATGTTTATGACTCACCATTTTCAGGTCCTGAACGCTGCCTATTTGGAGAGAAGATGGAGCTTGCTCTGTACATTACGCATCTCTGCCCCAACCCACACTACATCCGGTCCAAAACAACGAATAACTGTTTCGGCTGCATTTAAAGCCTGGCAACAAAAGGCATTTTGATGCAATTAGACCCCCCAAAAAAACCCCAAACTATAAATGATCGATCGATGCTCTTGTGCGCAATGTGTGGTTATATTCCCATGCAATCAAATGCCGAGAAAAGAAAGGATGGCACTATATCTGCAATTAGTGTTGGATTGAAATGCTTCGCTTGATAAGAGGCTACCCGAGTGTCAATTTCATGTGTCAATCAAAAAAAACCAGGCGAGCCACCAAGCTAAAAGAAAAAAGCAGCGCATCCTAATTTCAATAGGTGTATAATCGAAAATCGACAAATCTCCAAAGTGAAGAGGCTCAGTTGGAGATCGCTCTATTCATAACAGACAATGCGCAGAAACTGCAGCTGATCTTGAGACATAAAGAAGCTTGATTGTCTCTTTCTCATGATAGACCATTTAAGCCCTCGAGGCTCCCCTGGTGATTACAGCTGCATTCACAAAGTGCCAGAATGTGCTTTGGTACAAATCCCGACTACGTGTTGTCCTTCATTTACACGAACTCAACATAAATGCAACATTAGGATATGGTAATTAACAGCTACCGCATAAATATTGGAGGCACTGAAATGTTAAGAGTTGGTCTGTGATTAAATAAAATATATCGTACAGGACCAAAATATCCAAAGAGCGCACAAAACACAGCCCTATACAAGTCCTCTGTTGACTGGATCAGTTTGTAAAAAAAAATCCCGTCAGAAAACCCTCGCTGCTGAAAGAAAAACTTTCTTCAGACAAAAATAAGTCTGTCTTTTTATTTGTGTTTGAAATGATCCAACTTCTTCGTGGATTTGCTCAAAGAATCGAATCAAAGCGCACTGGGGTCCCTCCCACTTTCCTCCGCTCCAAAAACATCTACACCCAGGTCACTCACAGGACATGGTCCGCGCACGGGTCCCTGGACTGAGGGGAACGGTTTATTCGTGTGTCCATAAACACAAACAATAAAAGCTCATGTCAATTCAGCTATTTACACACGGATGTTGCTTTTTCTATCCACTGTCCTCTGAGTGAGCGGTATGGGATCAACTATTGCAACAAAATAGAAGGCAATTAAGAATCTTAAAAATGATCGAGATCACTATATTATACGTATATAAGCAAAAACGCCATGCCTGCACAATCCAAATATACACCGTAGATAATTATTATAATGATTTACAGTATACTCAAACACACGAGAGGCCTAAGCTGAACAACATGAACTTTAGAGAGGTGTATATATCTTTTAAACTTTCGTACACTACACTACACTGTTTTTGCACTGAGATCCAGACAGTCAAAAAGGTAAAGTAAAGGTTTCCGTGAAATCAATAAGCATCGATCTCCTTAAAAGGCATTTGGGCTCATACCTTTACATTGTCTCTCTCACATTGTTCATGTAATGCTCCGCAGCGCATTTACTGTAATTGTTGGATTGAACTGGGTCATCTTTGTCAGGGTCAAGTGGTCTAGGCGACAGACTGGGGTACTTAAAGTAAGAAAGCGTGTTATTTCACTTCCATTAGTGGGTAATGTCCCGTGATGAGTTCTGGTCACTTTTCGACCATTTTAGGCCCTTTTAAGAGTGTTTGGAGAACCAGCCTGGTGCAACCGCTGTATTTGTTTCTGAGTGTGTCATAAACACAGTGAAGAGCGCACAACTTGATCCGAAGCAAACCTTCAGGCCGATGATATATATACATGATAATAATGAACTCAAATATGTGCAGCACATCGGTTTAGTTTCGGTTAAGTCCTTACAGTCGGGTTTGTAATGATTGAGGCACTGGATGGTCACCTGTTGCTTCCTGCGTCGCTCGGTGTGTGTGAGTATTGGCTCAATGTAAATGTCCTGCCCTTCCTTTTGAACATCTGTATGTGCTCCTCACAAATAACAAGGCACCAGCAGTACCAATAAAAACAAACTAACACATGCAAAAGCTATTAGTCTAATCCAATGAGCCCCAGTGGACACTGTTGTGAGTGGTATGTTGACAATGTATGACGTGGGTCATCCTGCTCACTGTGAGGTTCAAGTGAGTCCAGTATACGTGTTATAGAACTCAAGGACATGCAGCACAAGGTGTGGTCCTTATTGAACAATAAACATAAATAATTGTGTAACTATTGTTTACCAAAAAAATACATATTGTGTCAGCCCAGTCACACCAGGGCTGGAATAAAACATACCACATTACAAAATGAAGAAATACAATCAGAAAATCTCACACAGGTAAATGATCCTAAACAAGTCATTATTCAGTCATCAGAAAAGGCTTTGGAGATAATAAGTTAGGATATGCTTAAAGTTCAATTTTAAAAAATATCCAGAAAACATTGGATTTGTGCTGTTCTGTGTTGAATGTTTTTTTAAAATATATATATATAAATAATCTAATAATACATTTGTGTGTATATACTGTATATATATATATAAAATATAAATTGCTGTTAAAATTATGGGCAAGGTATGATTAGCAATCATGGGGATGGGTTTCACTTACACTATTATGCACAATACTAACACAAAGGCAGGTCTGTGGGTGACTGATGCTCTGTGGCATGTATATAAAGATAATGTTTGGAGAAAGGTTGAGCAAGGCCTAAGTGCAACACAGCAGCCTCATCTTGTTTCTGTAGAACCTTCGAGGTCCAAGATGTTTGAGATAACAGCTATATTGAAAACAGTCTGTCTGAGAAGAAAACCTGAGAATATGCACCTCCACTCCACCAACGAGGTAATGTTTGTGTGTTTGTTTGTGTGTTTGTTAGCAACTTTACACAAAAACTACTAAACAGATTTGGATGAAATTTTCAGGGAAGGTCAGGATTTACACAAAGACCCGTTCATAACATTTTGAGAGAGATTTGTGGAAATTAGCTGCATTGGCGGAGGTCTGCAATTTACATAAATAAAAACAGCAATTTACATAAATGTACTTCAAATTCAAGTGTGAATAACTGAACAGTTTTTACACTGCTTAAAAAGGTCAAAACTTCCAAAAAACGAGATTCGGGCCTGAACATTGTGTGTCATTTTGACGTTACTCACCATCCAACATTGTCCAAAGTTCAACAGGCTGGATCCAGGCAAGATCAATCCAATCTCGATTACAGTCCTCCAGCTAGGCTTTCAACAAACAAAGGAAATGGCATATTACATTGCCTCGCTCTGAAAGTCTGCACTCTGGAGAAAGAGAGAAAAATACAACAAATACGAGTTTATTTGAAGAATAGAGCAGAAAAAATGAGGAGCTTTTTTCAAAGCCTGTAGTCCATATGACAGCAATTTGGGGTTATTGTGTATTTTGGCCCAAGCGTGTGGTCTGTGATAGATGACAGGAGAAAATCACAAGCCGCTGGCTTCAACACAGACATGTAAATTACTTTCAGCTGATTTCTGCATTCTGCTTGATATTCATCAAGTACATTAGTCAGTATGGCTCTTTATTTACAGCCAGGAAACAGCTGATCAATTCCAATAAGGAATGAAAGCAAAGACCCAATGAGTAGGTCTAACTCCCTGTGATCATTGCCCACAATAATATGAAATGCAACAGAATATTAATGAACTTTAAAATAAAAAGTCCAAATGCTTTGACTTTGAAGAAATAATATTAAAATTATTTGTGAAATGTATATGATGTTTGTCCGTGATTAATTATTGTAATTTGCTAAAAAAAATCCTGTGTGTACTTCATTCATTGTAAAAGTATTCATAAACCTCTGATACAAATCCACTCGTGGCTCGTGCTGTAATCTGTTTAAGGACTTGGGTCAGTGTCAGAGGTTGGTTACAATCATGTCCCCAGCTCCAGAGGAAGCACTGGTGTTCACCTGCAGTGACCCGCACCAATCAAAGCTGAACAAGACTCCTAATCACGGAGAGCCCTTTAGGTCAGCACCCACACACTTCGCTGGAGCCCACCCAGCCTCCTCCAGCCCCGCCCCACTCTATAGGCCGGCTCTGAGTTCAAGTGTTTTAACTGTCACATCACATCACTTCAGTGTGGAGGTGAAGGCAGTGTTTAGGTTGATGCCTAGTGCAATATCCTGCTGCTCTCTTGATCCCAGAAGTTTGGGGAGAAGAGCACAGTCCAGCAGAGGTGGCCGGTTGCTCTGATAAACCAGGGGAAGTTTAGCAGGCTGGACAGGAAACTAAGGACTAAGGACTAAGGAACTTAGAGCTCAAGCAGGACTCCCTCTGTTTGTTTTTATAAGAGCAGTCACTTATACCGAGAAGCCCATAGGGTAAGGTGCTTTAGAGGAAAGCACTTAAATCAGACGTACAGTACAGTGCAGTGGGGTGAAACTCCACAGAAACTGATTTGGTGTTTAAATTTCATGCACCCCAAAAAAACAGATATGCATGAATACTGATGAACAGCTCTACAGTGTAATATTTTTCTTTGTTATATGTTATGTGCTTATTCAGACAAAACTTCATTTCCCTGATACTAAAGAATGTCATTATATGGCAGTCACAAATGTAATAATATTATAATGGATTCAATTAGTTTTTGTATGGCATTTTCAATTTGCTAGTGTAGTGTTAAGCTTTTTTTACTATACCAATATAATGAATAATGAATTATAATGTCCTGTAGCTCTTGCACTCATTTGCTGATGGGCTTTTTCCACAACTGAACAGGAAGTAAAATAATTTGTAACCTGACCGAGTTTACGGGAGAAGCCAGGAACAAGCCTTCACTACTTTCACCAATCGTATTCATCACCAGAGCTGGAGTGAGCCTCATTTAGACTGGAGCAAGGCTTAACTAAACATCTTCCCTATAAAATAAACGCTTCCAGGTGACTTCCAGGCCAGGTTCACTCACAAAAGCATCTGAGATCAATTACTAGGATTTGTATAGGAAGCACACTGGGCCCAGGCCTCCAGCTCGCGCCAAGAGCACCATGGCAACCCACATCAAGTCTCCTAACAGATACGAGTGCTTTTACACACTTCACAGACTGAAAAGGATGATTTGATAATGAGTTCCTGATGCTTCTCTTTCTTTTTCACATCAATCATAGCTTAACACATAGGACAAAGACTGTAACACAAGTTTGATTTCTGGAAGTAGTCTTGTTGATTTTGAGATTCTCAGCTGTGGAGTGAAGGAGATACATTAAATTTCAGTTCAAATGTAAACTATAAACACCATTCATTTGCACACCGGGCGAGGAAAAAACATCAATCAGAATGTAAGGAGGTGATACATCTTTCTAAAGCAAACACTTATTTTGTCAGTCCTCGGTCAGTAATTATTACAATGTTATGGTAGTACAAAATAATAGCGTCCATGAGTCTTTGTGCAGCATTGAAGCTCTGTAAATTTATATTGCATTTACTTTAAAACAACATTATTTTACAATAAACAATTAATATGCTAAATGATATGGAGCTGAATTAAGTAGAATTTTAGGCTATTTTGAAGAAAGATACATGCTAGAAGTCTGGCTCTTTAGCTCACTGATATACTGGGCTCTATTGGTAAGTTTTACATATTGAATTAAAAAAGCATCATCCTGCAGGTGGCAGTAGCACATTGGTTTGTATCCATTTTTTATTTTTTTTAACTGCATTAGAATTTTATGAAAATATTTTTTGGGCATTAGACCACTGTAACGTTAGGCCTATATAATATGGGATTTGCACTCCATCTAAAGTAAATTAGCCTTACAGATAGAGCTGGAGTTCTACTCTGCATGAAGAGGAAGAAGGGGCCACAGAACACTTCCCCCGTCTGATTACCTTGTCATACCAGCCACACTGTTGGGCATTAGGTTCAACGCTACTGCACGAGTCCTAGTAGTCATGACAGGTAGGGTTTATTTATTTATTGACTTATATATATTGATATATATCAACATATGAGCAAAAGGCATCACAGTAAATATGCCAGAATTAGCTACAGTAGTTACATTTTATCTGTTGTCCTAAGGCAGGCACAATAAAACAGACAGTTATTTACTATTACAAGACCAGTCACAATACACATTAGACACAGTGAGTTGATAGTTGTCCAACAGGTCAACATAAACATTCATAAACTAACAACACAAACTACACATGAGTACACGTATACTTTTAAAAACTTATATGAATATTTCCCTAGTTGTCTCCTACCTGTCCGTGTGGGCGGGCCTGTTCCTGGTGGTGTTCCAGCTGGAGACTTCACCTGCTGATGCTGTTGCAAATACTGGTAACATAATTTTCAACATGACTTTTTCAGATGGAGGTTTTCACAGACCAATAATCTGAATTATTCTTTAAGTGTTGTTTGCTTTGTGTAGCCTAACTTGTACCAGCGTATGTGATATAAATGTAATCCTAAATGAGAAAGTGATTAAAGAGACTCACCTTTTACTACTTTACTGCAAGCATTTTTTAAACATCATTAATATCAGGAAGGGCAGACTTTATGGTCTTGTGGTATTTCACTTCTGCATATTCTGTAAGTACAGGAAACCCTCATGGTTGTGGGGCCTAAAGATATGGAAGGAAGACAAAAACTGTTTAAATTGATCATTAAAAACATTAGAAAATGATTTGAGTCATTTTTGGTCGTTTTTGTTTACATTCGCCATAATATGAGCAGCACTTCCATAATAACTTAATATATTATGATCATTACATTTGTATGTTTTGTAGTGAACCCCTGTTGTTACTACCCCTGTCAAAACTCAGGAGTGTGTGTGAGATTCAACACCGGCCAATATATGTGTGACTGCACCCGGACAGGTTTCAATGGGGAAAACTGTACAATCCGTAAGTACCGCTCAAAATACAAAAACGTCAGTGAAAAAATGCTTTATCTGATCCTGTTTTATGAAGTAGGTAAGTCATAATGATTATATTACTTTACTTTACAGACCAGAACAGAGTCAGAGAGATTTTTTCTTGTTTTATGAAACCTACAGGCTACACATTGAAGTCTCATCCTTTTCTACATATTCAGGGCTCATAAACACACTATGAATGTTGCATGCCTGTAGTTATTCGATTTTTGTTCCTGCAGCTGAGTTCTGGACGTCGATCCGTCTCATGTTAAAACCAAGTCCTTCCTTTGTCCATTACCTCCTCACTCATGTGAAATGGTTCTGGGATTTAGTGAATGAGTCTTTTCTTCGAGACACTATCATGAGATTAGTGCTGACCGGTATGTATTCAAACTGCTCTTGTCAACTATATATAAACTATACTTGTTCAAAAACGATTCATATTTGACTATTTTTCATAAAAGTCAGAAGCGAGCTCATTCCCAGCCCCCCAACCTACAATACTAAATATGATTACCTAAGCTGGGAATCCTACTACAACATCTCTTACTATACTCGTCTGCTACCCTCTGTGCCTGATAACTGTCCTTTGCCGATGGGAACTAAAGGTAAGACTTTTAGCTAGTCTATTCACTCTACAGATTTGAACAAGCCTCAATATGTTTTTTTTCTCTTTGCAGGCAAACCAACGCTCCCGGATCCTAAAGAGTTGGCAGAGTGTTTCTTTCGGAGGAGAACATTTAGGCCGGATCCTCAAGGGACCAATTTGATGTTTACCTTCATGGCTCAGCACTTCACTCATCAGTTCTTCAAAACAAACCATGACGTCAACACAGGCTTCACCAACGCTCTGGGCCATGGAGTAAGCTGAATACTGGGAATAAAAGAATAACAATGTGACTAAATCTTATATGATAAACAATGTTTGATTTATAGGTTGATGCAAGTAATATTTACGGAGAAACTCTCCAACGACAACATCAACTCAGGCTTCACAAAGATGGAAAACTCAAATACCAGGTAAATGTTTTTCATGTTGTACACTGTATAGGAACTTTATTTATTCACACAAGACTAGTATTCGTCTTTGGTTTTATTTTTCCTCAGTTAGTAGATGGTGACGTGTACCCCCCCACAGTGACTGAAGCCCCTGTGCACATGGCCTACCCAGAAGGCTTTGCTCCAGAGCAACGTTTGGCGATTGGTCATGAGCTTTTTGGTATCCTGCCTGGACTAACCCTGTATTCCACCTTATGGTTGAGAGAGCACAACCGAGTGTGTGACATCCTGAAGACAGAGCATCCTACCTGGGACGATGAGCAGCTGTTTCAGACCACTAGACTCATCATCATTGGTACAGACCAGTAATTGTGTTTTGCAGGGACTAAAAGCTGTGTATAGTGATTCTATTTCTGTTAAAGGTCTGACGCTGTAGTGGTTGTCAGATGTTTGCTGTTTGAGCATGTGCAGCTATAATGTACTTTATGTATTTTATTTATAGATCTGAAACTTTTACTAATCAGATTTTTACTTTGAAGGTGAGATAATCAAAATCATAATAGAAGATTATGTGCAGCATCTGAGCGGATATTTCCTGAAGCTGAAGTTTGATCCTTCACTGCTGTTCAGAGAGCGCTTTCAATACAACAACCGCATTGCTCTAGAGTTCTGTCAGCTCTACCGCTGGCACCCTCTGATGCCTGACAGCTTCCTTATCGACGGTCAAGAAGTGCCTTATTCACAGTTTTTATACAACACCACGCTCCTCATGCATTATGGAGTAGAGAAACTAGTAGACTCCTTCTCGCGACAAATGGCAGGACAGGTACAACACAACTCACCAAAAATACACTGAAAGAGAACAGGGTCTATTCATCAGTTTTTTAATACTTTTTAAAAAAGGCCCAACAATGTTAATTATGAAAAAAAATACAACTACT
Organism: Philypnodon macrostomus; assembly: GCA_036025475.1. Lineage (NCBI taxonomy): Eukaryota > Metazoa > Chordata > Actinopteri > Gobiiformes > Eleotridae > Philypnodon > Philypnodon macrostomus. The sequence continues at coordinate 36,299 of JAVQKC010176846.1, forward strand.
GAATAACTACTAATATAAAATAATATTGTCTAAAAATATTCTAATCACATTTAGTTGTATTACTTCCCCATATTAGCAACACCTCTGCTGGAGAATAGTTACCAGACAGGAAGTGCTGAGGAGGAAGTTGTGTCCTCTCAAATGGTCTTATTGATAAGAATGTGTTCAGCAAGTGCCACTTCACACAAGTCCACCCATTTTCTCTTGTGGTTAGTTGCACAAAGTGACCTCTATTTGCATATATCATAATGTGTTACAGTTTCTTGTACTGTGCTGTTGTTTTAGATTGGTGGAGGCCACAACTCTCATGAAGTAGTTCTCAGAGTGACTGAGATGACCATCAAAGAGTCCAGAGCAGCACGTCTTCAGCCATTCAATGAATACAGGAAGAGGTTTAACCTTAAGCCATACACATCCTTTTATGATTTCACTGGTAAGACATGCACTATTAAACAGTCAAGTCCTACAGTAGTAATGAAGCACATTTGTTGTCGAAGATAGTTGTCTACTGAAACCTCTTTTCCAAACAGATGACACAGTGATGGCTCAAGAATTGGAGGAACTTTATGGCGATATAGATGCTTTGGAGTTTTACCCAGGTGTGATGCTGGAGAAAACACATCCAAAAGCCATTTTTGGGGAGAGCATGGTGGAGATGGGTGCTCCTTTCTCCCTGAAAGGCTTACTGGGAAACCCCATCTGCTCCCCTGAGTACTGGAAACCTAGCACATTTGGAGGAGAGACGGGTTTTAACATCGTCAAGACTGCCACCTTGAAGAAACTCGTGTGTCTCAACTCAAAATGGTGCCCATACGTGAATTTTCATGTCCCAAGAAATGAGCAAGATACAAACCCAAGGAAGCCATCCACTGAACTTTAAGATTGTTTTTATTTATAAGTAAGTTAAGTAGGATTTTATATAAAACAACTGTCTAACTACAGACAGAAAACAACTGTCTAACTACGGACAGGACGCAAAGGTCTCTCATTTGTGGTCAGGTCAAGTTTCAGGCCTCTGCCATCTTCTGACAAAAGGACCTAAACATGAACAAAGCCATAAAGATTTTAAATTGGGTATTATTTCTAAAAGCAATTTCATGTGTCATCCCTCATAAGACCAAGATAAGAGGCATAGAAGAGGAATAAAACTGTATCAGAATCTGATGCAAAAGTTTAACAATAAATTTGGTTGTATAACATTTTTTGACTGTTATGTCTCATTGGATACACTATAGCTGAGCAGACAGATGTTAGATGATTTATTTTATGATTACTGCACTTCAGTGAATCTGCTGCACTTGTGTTGCAGTAACATAACAATTCCTGCAATCAATGAACACTTCCATTTAGACCTGAATGACAAGAATTGGTATCTGATTGAATCACTAAATTGGGGTCTATATAATAGGGGAGACTGTGGTAAGATGCGCCATTTTTCACGTTTAGGATCACTACATCAAGGCAATCATAATTTTGTTGCTAACTAATATATCTGCATATATTTCAGGATGTTGTGCAACCCTTTAATTATCGGTAAACAGTTACTGTATGTTTACACTCATTCTGTTTGTTTAAAGTTTAAACAAACAATGAGTGTAAACATAAGTGTTTCGATAATATATATGACCAAAAAACTGGTCAACTTACCCCATTCATAGGAGCGGGGTAAGTTGAGCTGTATCTCTACTTATACTGTATAGTGTGAAGATATCACAACTGACACATATTTAATGTTGAAAACTTTACTAAAAACATTTGCCCTTTGGTTTTATTTGGGTGTAACAGTCAATGAGTGTGGAAGATTGAATGAGTATGTGACTGTAGAACTGTACAAAACCGGTTTGTTAGTGTTTCCTTGGCTGTTTCACTAAATTAAAAACACACTCGAGACTCAACATGAAATCATACAAGTGAGCAATAAACCAGATAATAATAATAATAATACTAGTAGAGAAAATATCTGTTCATTTAAAAATAGCAGTAAAAGTATACAAAAAACATACTTCTACACAGACACATCAAAAATAACAGCAATTAGTGAGGCCTACTTTCAGTGATCCACAAAGTGCTGACCAAAAGCTATTTAACAACCATTTAGGTATAAAACAAAGCCATTATTATTTTAATAATTAAAGTTAACATGTGCATGAGGCATTTCTATCTATTTATTATTTATTAGGTGAACAAACAGTATAGTTGGGGCAGCAGTGGCGCAGTGGGTAGGCGCTTGCCCTTCAACCAGAGGGTCAGTGGTTCATGTTCAAGCACACACTGTCGTTGTGTGCAAGACACTTAACCCACATTGCCTATGATTGTGTGATTGGTGTTCAGTGGTGGTTGGAGGGGCTGTAGGTGCAAACTGGCAGCCATGCTTCCATCAGGGGAGCCCCAGGGCAGCTGTGGCTATATAAATAGCTTACCACCATCAGGTGTGACTGAGGAGTGAATGAATAATAAAAAAATATATATATGCAAGCACTTTTAAGAAAGCACAATATAAATCCAATCCATTATTATTATAGTTATATAGTATTGTAATAAATAAAACACTTCTTATTGTAATACTGTTATAATAACAGTGTGTTTATATATGTGTTTATGCGTGTGTATGTTTTTGGCATTTAGCAGGAGATGGGTTAGATGTTACATTCACCATGTCACCACTAGAGGCCACTCTGTGGATGTAGAATGGTTGGTTGTGTGTACTCTAGCACATTACTTATTGAGGGTACTCTCCTGACTGTTAGCCAAAGGAGCAGTAAACATAGAACTAGTGTTGATGTGTGTACTAGACTGCACTGCAATGGAAGGAGTGCTGACTGGATGAAACTGCACATCTACCGCTACATTTGTTGGGCCCAAAGTGACGTGGTGGGACAGGAGCAGGGGCGGATGGCCGTGTGAGATGCTCAGACTGTGGTGAATAGGGGTCGCACACAGCTCAGTACTATGTAGGGTCAGTGAGGAGCGTAGACCCTCTTCATGTTTTGGAGAGGGTGATGGGGAGGGCAGAGGGGATGGGGGAGGCAGGGTATCCTGGCATGGACCATGGTTGTCATCTCCACTGCTGAGCCAGTCTTCTGAACAATGCAGCTGGATGCTTGGCTGGGATAGACTAAGGCCATCATCAATCTGAAAATTAAAAAAATATATATAGGGATGATGCAATTTAATACTTTATTTAAAATAAATTGGTTAACTACTTTATTAGGTAGATCTTGTTGCATATTCATGTTTTGGTATCTTGTGTATTCAGAGTTGGTATTCAGCTGACTTTGTTGTATTGATTGGTTATCTGTACTAAACCAGCCTTTGACCTCACATAATTGACTGCATGTTGTATTATTTTTACACCATTCTCTGTAAACCCTGGACCCTTGTTACATCTATTTCTGTCCCTCTGAGGCATCTTTGTTGTGATATAGGGCTATACAAATAAAATTGAATTGATAGCTAATGAGTCTACCTGATCGTACCTTAGAGTGTTATTAGATCCTTGTGTGAACTTACTGAAGAACATATACAGACCTTAGTGTCAAGAATGGGTTCAGGGTAAGTCTCTACAGTAACTGAGTGTAGGTCCAGACACGGTGGGGCGTCCTCTTGTTGGTCTTCAGAAGTGGGCTCCAGCTGAACCGTCACTAAACTGGGGCCTGGGGGTCGCGCCCGAGTGTCAGAGGTGTTAGGACTCTGCTCAATCACTGCCACACAGTCATCATCTTCAAATGCTCTGAACAAGGCACAAATAGGATTCATTCATATTCAAATAGCATCAATATTGGTCAATTTGTTGGCATAAAAGAAAGACTGAGAGTTTTCCAAAAAGTGCCAATTTATGGTAAATCATAAATGTGATTTCTGACACTTTTGGACTAACAAAAAGACTCAAAGGTAGGAATAGTTTGGTCCCTACAGCGCTCTGGTTATAATAAGACAAATTATTCAAGAAACTAAAAAAAAACAATACTGACAAGGCATTCTCACACAGCTCACCTGTTTTCATATGCTCGTCGGCCTGTATGTCTCATGGTGGGGACCCCTACATTTCTCTGAGCTGCTAAGACAATACACTTTTATGTTACCTCACACTATCAATGTGGTTAACATAGGAAGTCATAATTCCAATTTTTAAATTTGATTTAATATTTGATTATATATAGACCTGCACGGCTTGTTGGGACAGTCTCATTCTTCTGAACCACAGAATAGAAGCTAACAGTTATGAAAATAAATGCTAAGGACACCCCGACTCCCACCACAATGGGGATGTCATGTTTCTCCAGCACTGGCAGCCATGACGGGACCTGCTGGGTCACTCTATAATGTAAAAGAACAAACATCTGATTAATTCAATGGGAAAAGTTTCTCAAAATATATTTAGTTACCAGCGATATCTATTGAACCTGGGTGACTGCGATGTATTCTTCTCAATTGTCTGTTCCTCCTCACTTGAATTTTGTTGCTGTGAAATATTGACCACAGTGTCCAGTGTTGTAGCATTGTAGATATGATTAAGAGTAGGGGTATTTGAATATGTAGGCCGGATAGACATGGACTGAGAAGCCATTTTGTTTATAGTGGAAGATTCAATATGTGGCAGCGATGTTTCTGAGTCCAGATGGGGCTGTGGTGTGGGCACTAAGGGAGACTGGATTTGAAGAGGGGTAGATACAGTTGATGTTGGAGACGCTGGTAAAGGTTCTGCATTCATTTGTATTTTTTTAGCTGCTGACGGAGTTGAAGAAGAGTTGTCTTGGGTAAAAGAATTAAATTTTCCTGAAGGTAAATGGTGAGGAGGTCCTCCTGGGTGCTTCGGCCTTGTATTATGAATCTGGGTTGAATTTGTCCCGTTATAGAAAATAGGGAATTTTAATTGCAGCAAAGGAGACAACGTGACTGACATTGTTCGAGTTACAAAGGGAGACTCACTTTCTGAAAAGCTGTGAGATTTAGTCACTGGAAGCTCTGAAAATGATTCATATACTGTGGTCTGTGTTGATCCTTCTATGTGTTTTGGTGTGGTTGTTTTAGACCCACTCAGAAAGGCTACATAGTTTGTGTCAGGATGACTAATTTCTGGTAGTTGGCTCTGGGGACTTGAAGACTTAAAATTTGGATGAGGTGGTGGAGGGAAGATGGGTGGGGGCATCTGTGTCACAAAATATGGAGGAAGCAGGGGAGAAGATGCTGGAGTCGTCCAACCTTCATTTGAAGACTTTGGAACTGTTGGCTCAGAACAGTGTGATGAAAGACCTTGTGTTTGCAAAGAGAATAAAATATGAATTATATTGATTATCAATGACCTAAAATAGTTATATGGTAACAGCTCATGTGGATTCGAAGCCGGCTCACAACAGTTTGCTAAAGGCTCTCTTTTCTCTCGCTTCACTTCTGCTTCAGCTTCTGCATTATGGTACTTACATGGTGTATGAACCTGTTGATGAGGTGTTGTCTGAAGATGCTGCTCTGCCATAGAAACATGAAGAACTGCCTTGCTTTGACTAGTGTTTTTATTCTACAAAAAACATTGATAGTGAAAAAATTAGACTAAAGGAAAATCTCACTATACACATTGAGCAGAAAGATTACGAAAGCTTTGTCCACATTATCAGCCACCACACGTACAGTAAATTCAATTCCACAGTGTCTGTATAGCAGCAACAACACTGAAGCAGAAATATTTAAGTACTCACTGCAGACAAAACCACTGGGTGCTTTCCAACTTATAACAGAAATTGCATAAAAAATAATTACAATTAACTGAATGTAAAATATAAAAAATAGATAAATAAATAAATAAATAAAAAGTCCAGACACACTGTACCTGTGACAGTAAGAATGGATCGTTTCTGATGTTGTCCGGCGCGGTTCTTAGCAGAGCAGTAATATTCTCCTTCACCAGACCAGTGCACTCTAGATATATGCAGTGATCCCTCCCCTACACACAGCCAAAAAAGGTAACACAATATTGTAAACACCAATATGGAGAAAACAAACCATGACATAGAGTTGAGGAATTTACCATCAATGTACATTTCTTTATTGGAAGTAATAGCTATGTGTTTGCTGCCTTCTCTCTTAGTCCAAGTATATGTGATGGGCATAATCCCTACAGCCCTACAAGGAAGAACAGCCGACGATCCACTTCTGCAGCTCACCTGACTCATAAAGTCCACTATAATGGGCTGCACTATAAAAAGTGAAGACCAAAATTAAGCTATGCGTTTTGTCAAGTCACGTCAGGCTTTGTACTTTCTATTTCTACACATTACCTGCTACTTTTACCACAGCACTGCGTTGACTTTGACCCAATGAGTTGGAGGCATGACACACATAAACTCCCTCATCATAGCTTCTGGCAGACTGGATGAAGAGGGTGGCATTGGTCAATCTGTAGAAAGAAAACAACCAATAGTCAAATGTCTAAATACCATACATACAATATACTGTATTATCTTACCCCTTGACAACCATGCCTCCAGTATGCTTGGAGTGACCAGTCTTTAGCCAGTTGATAATAGGCAAAGGATTACCAGCGACTTGACACTCCAGTACCACACGAGCCCCGACTGGCACTGTGAGCAACTGGGGCCACAGAGTCAGGGATGGAGGGGCTGTCATATATACAATACACAATAAATAAAGTAATACAAATTCGGGAAAATACCTGACTGCTCATAATTACTTGACATTGTATATTTACCCAGGACTGTTACAGTTGCTCTTCGAGAGGTGAGAAATCTTTGAAGGTGAGAATTGGACGCTCTACAGAAATAGCTGCCACTGTCATGCTCCTGTACTCTGCAAGCATAGTTTATGTTGCATGACCAGAAACATACAAAATCTAAGACCTGTGCCTATATCAACATTCTATAGATCCCTTAAAGTTTGTAAACAAAACCTACAAAATTCTGGAATGGAGGCAACTGTAGGCAAGACAATAATACATTTTCAATGGAGAAATTAGCATTAGCAACAAAATCACAAATTAAGATGTATTTGACAAAGTCCAACCACTCTGCTACATGTAGGTGATGTCAGAGCCTGGTTAGGAAACATTAGTGAAAGAACCTTGTATGTTTATTTAATGTACACATTAGTATACAGTTGATTGATTTTTAGGTTTTACTGGACAAGTCCTCATAGAAATGTTGACGACCACAATAGTTTTTTCATCGTCTGCTCAGTATTACTCTATCCCTCACCACAAATCATACTTTTTTTGTAAAGTAAACTCACTTTTGCTCCAGTCGCCTCCATTCCAGAATTTTGAACATTCCATATGACAAACATTTTAAAGGGTCTATAGTGCTATATACAGTGAAGAAAACAAGTATTTGAACACCTTGCTATTTTGCTATTTCTCCCACTTAGAAGTCATGAAGGGGTCTGAAATTTTCATCGTAGGTGCATGTCCACTGTGAGAGA